>KQ998209.1:677420-695216 GCA_001598015.1 Dorcoceras hygrometricum
GCACAAGCGCGCCTGCTGATCAGCAGCAACCAACCAAACGCAAATACTACCAGCAGCAAGTATTACGTCACGCCTACGCCATCATATCTGCTGATTCCAATAGCCATCTGCTGAATTAATAGTCAACACTCCAAAATGTTGACTAACACGCGTCACTTCCTCGTTCAATCTCGCGCTAAACACAAAATCTACCAGCAGCAACTTCAACTCGAACTAAAACCAGCAGACCTTCATACGTCACGCTGACGACATCGCTGCTGTTACAAAAATTCACCAGCACGAGCTACAGTAACTTTGACCAGCGTTGACTTCACCAAAAATCGATATTTCTCATTCTTAAACCAACGATACAGCTTTCGAATTCAGCAGAAACTCCAATCCTTTCGCAAATTCCTCAAATCACACGAGATTAATCCCAAATCAAATCAATTAATCACAAATCTAACTCCTCAATCCTCACATACGCTTTATCGCGGTACGACATTACTTGAACATTATTCTTTGTTAGTCGCATCAAGTTTAATTTTGCAAAGATTTCGAGGGTACTATCACTTGAATAGTACTGTTCACGTGAATAGTGACGAAAAAAAATTTATGCCTTTTATTTAAGGAAAATATTTTAGTAAGTCGAGTCGTTTCAACTAGTGTACAAGCTGAGAGCTGGTGTCCAGATGTGAGCTGGTGTACAACCGAGAGCTTAAAGCGGAATCACTATAGTCGACTGCACAACTTGGGAAGAAGATGAAGATATTAGATTAAGTAGAAGCACTTCTCAGTGTGTGAGAAAACATTTGAGAGAGTGAGCTTGCACTGTAATATTTCTCACACACAGATTCACTCACATATATGAGAGCCAAGAGCAATAAAATAGTTGAGTGAATCACAAATCAAAACTTATCAAAGTTGTCTTGACACGAAGACGTAAAACTTAGTGTTTATAGTCTATCTCATAGAGACGTTAAAAAAGTGAACAGAGTGTCTAGGAGTCTCAGCTTTGGACTGTGCGTAAGCCTCAGCTGAGATGGATTTGTACAGATTGCTATAAGATCAAAGTCTTAATGAATCCTTCCAGCAATGGAAGAAGGGGAATGTAGGAGATTCAGCTCCGAACTTCCAGAAACAAATTCCAGCATTTGTTTTCTTTACTGTTCTGCATCGTATACTTGTTTTAAAACCAGCTTTTAGCTTTCAATTTTCAGAGAATATTTTTAGATGTTTTTCGATTGATTTTTATACCTGATCAGATATTTCTCTCGGTTCTAAAAACCTTTCAAGAAAACGAACTATAGCAGCTCATGTTTTTACGTTCAGATCGTGCAGCTCTGTTCCATGCTGATTCAGCTTAGGCGTGCTCCATGCTGATTCAGCTTAAGCGTGATTTGCTATTTTGATCAATTGCGTGCTGTCTTTTAAAAGCCTTTTAAAAGCACGCGATATGAGTTTTTGATCCATGAATTGGTACCCGAGCTTTGTAAGAGCTCCCAATACCAGTTCGTCCAGATCATGCGTAACTCTGCTTCGTGCTGAAACAGCTTAGGCGCGAGCTGTTCAGCATGCAACACACGATCTGCCACTGTTTTTCGATCCTATCATACTCAATTATTTCTTGTCTTTCGTAAGTCAAATTGATAGAGTAAGTAAAAATTGTTTGTCTTAATGAATAAATTTTATAAGCTATACATGTTCAAATGTTAGTTCAGACAACTAATCAATAAAATTAATATACTAAATTAGAAAAATACATATAATTCTGTGTAAATAAATGTTTATGAATGTCTGAAAAATGATTTCAAAATAAATTTATTAGATTTTGTTAAAAATTTTAAACTTCCGTGACATTCTAACAAAATTAGTATAAACCTATCAACTACATAGAAAACAATCATTTAAAACAACTTATCAAATCACTAACACCAATACATCCCCCTCTTGATTTATATTTTTCTTTGAATTACAAAAGTACTTTTATTTATATTAAGTAAGTCGGATATAAAATATAAATTGAGGTACAAACCTAAGTGTATATCTAGTATTACCCTTTTTTTTTCCAATATTTCGAGACCTTCATAAGTTTTGATCCTCTACTGTGCACATTTGGGTATTATAAACATTACAGCCATTGGATCATATGGGTCTCTTGGAGTTCACAAGATCCCGCGGTAAAACTGCGCACAATAGTCAATACTATATCCAAACCAAATGTTCACTATACTTTTCTCGGGAATTTGTGTACATGATTAAGCAACATATCATCAACTATTTCCCAACGCTTTATAATATTATTGATACATTATTTATTGATGTAAAATTGATATGAAAAAAATTGATCATATATCATCTGGGGTTTTATATTTTGAAATCTCAGCAGTATAATATAGTAATATGTATATGTTTAAATATCTCATCAGTATGATATCAGTAATATGTACGTTTTCATAATTTTCTCGGACACATAAGTGGGGATTTTAGATATTGATAATTGTTTCATTTGTTGATCAAAATATGTCATTTGGCATGTGTGAGTGAAATCAAATGGAAATTATATCAATCTTATAGTTGATTGATATTACATGCATGCCATGAGGAATGAAATAGTGAATTGGATGATTAGTCCGAACTTCATTGAGGTTTGTCTTAATGAATAAATTTTTATAAGCTATACATGTTCAAATGTTAGTTCAGACAACTAATCAATAAAATTAATATACTAAATTAGAAAAATACATATAATTCTGTGTAAATAAATGTTTATGAATGTCTGAAAAATGATTTCAAAATAAATTTATTAGATTTTGTTAAAAATTTTAAACTTCCGTGACATTCTAACAAAATTAGTATAAACCTATCAACTACATAGAAAACAATCATTTAAAACAACTTATCAAATCACTAACACCAATACATCCCCCTCTTGATTTATATTTTTCTTTGAATTACAAAAGTACTTTTATTTATATTAAGTAAGTCGGATATAAAATATAAATTGAGGTACAAACCTAAGTGTATATCTAGTATTACCCTTTTTTTTTCCAATATTTCGAGACCTTCATAAGTTTTGATCCTCTACTGTGCACATTTGGGTATTATAAACATTACAGCCATTGGATCATATGGGTCTCTTGGAGTTCACAAGATCCCGCGGTAAAACTGCGCACAATAGTCAATACTATATCCAAACCAAATGTTCACTATACTTTTCTCGGGAATTTGTGTACATGATTAAGCAACATATCATCAACTATTTCCCAACGCTTTATAATATTATTGATACATTATTTATTGATGTAAAATTGATATGAAAAAAATTGATCATATATCATCTGGGGTTTTATATTTTGAAATCTCAGCAGTATAATATAGTAATATGTATATGTTTAAATATCTCATCAGTATGATATCAGTAATATGTACGTTTTCATAATTTTCTCGGACACATAAGTGGGGATTTTAGATATTGATAATTGTTTCATTTGTTGATCAAAATATGTCATTTGGCATGTGTGAGTGAAATCAAATGGAAATTATATCAATCTTATAGTTGATTGATATTACATGCATGCCATGAGGAATGAAATAGTGAATTGGATGATTAGTCCGAACTTCATTGAGTGCAAAATGAACGGGGGATAGAGTGAAATAAACAACCGTTTTTCTGTATATTTTAAATGAAAAATATAAAATGTAGCTTAAGGATAACTTGTATATGCTTCGTTTCTCAATCATGCTAAATCTTCAGAGCATTGATTCTGAGGTGTGATGTGATGCTAACTTGGAGACGATAATCGTCTCGATGTTTATCCGAATGTTCATTCAATATCTCTTACACAAAATCCTACATAAACACGCTATACATATAAATTGTGTCTGAACAACATATGTGACAAACTCGTCTAATAAAACATCGGCGGGAGAATCCTACGCATAACTATTGATCGATTGTCAATCTACGTTATTTATTTGAACATCTACTCACGATAAAATTATTAAATTTCTTGTTATAAGGAGAAGTATGACATGGTTTTTTTTCTCATTGTGTGTATTGTTTGCACTGATAATTGATATAACATTTATCTAATTAATTATAATACGCTTAAGACACATGAAAAAAGTATAATCGTCATAGTCGAACTTGGTGTTCTTTGTTCATTTTGATATGCTGGAGTCCCTTTCAACACTTTTGCCAAAAACTTTTGTGCCTTGTAGATTGGGCGATCAATTTTATTTTATCTTTATTTATTTTCCTGACAAGAAATTGGGGGATCAATTATTAATTGCTGGTAATGTGGGCAAGAATAGGACACATGGCCACATATATAACTGCAGTCACTTTTTTCGATGGCTGTGATTCAATGTTTGATGGCTGATCGCTTGAGAAGTGGGATCCATATGAAAGGTCTTATTTCTTCAACTTATTCTCTCACATTCTAAATTAGAAATAATAATAATAATAATAATAATAATAATAATAATAATAATAATAATAATAATAATAATAATATAATAACAATAATAAAGTCAGAAATATGTTAAACTAAAACTAAACAAATCATAGTTCCAAATCCCGTTTGGCTGACATGAATAGCCTCCTTCTTTGATTAGGTATATTATTCAAACCAGAAACCATGATTAAATGCTCACTCATCTAACCCTTTGAATTTGATTTTCACTCAGCATTTCAAAAATTAATATATGAAGATCGGTGAGGGTTTTTCAGAGAGAATTTCGAGTCTCAGTCCTCTATTTGCTAACTTTTATTAGATTAAAAGAAAGTTACCTGACTAATTTTTCTATAGCTCATTCATATTGGAGCATATAGATTCACCTAATTAATATAAATAATTTATTTTTTTATCGCCAAATTGTCATCTCTTATTTCTAGAACAGTGGTGTAAATATTTTGATCAACTTCTTTCAAAATTATACATTTTTATCGGATTTCTTAAAACTAATAGTTGTTTCGAAATTTATGAGTTTCTTTGGACCGAGACATACAATATATATAATATCGATCTATTTGTGGCACATACTCGATAGTATCCCAATTCCCTAATGACCTTGTGCAAAAAAAAAAAAAAAAAAACGAGAGGTACTATGCTATTTGGTAAAATGAATTTCCAGTTAACATAAGAATAAATCATAATTCTAAAAAAACTACTAAATATAAAAAAGTACACAATATTACAGGTACACGTGGCACATCGCAGTGGCGTTTTGCGGAAAATAGTACCACCACCAATTCATGTCAAGTGCTCATAGGATTCTTTCGTTGTTCATCCAATTCCCTGTCCTCCTCCATATATATATATGGAATTCAGAAAGTGGGTATTAAAATTTTCGTAAAAATCAAATGGTGTCCAAACTTTTGTTAGCGAAAGAGCCTCGTTTGTTCGTCTATATAGCAATGTATGTTATATCTAAAATAATTTTATAAATGTAAATATAACGGAATAATTGGAAAATCGATGAAATTTATGGGACAAATTACGTGAGATAACGTTGGAAAACACACTTTGTGTTTTGTTTCGATGATTATCCCGACCTTGGCTCGATTTTTTTATAATCGTAGCAAATTAATATCCATTAATGGCTAAAAACCTAGTCGATGTTACTTGTACACTAACATGCCCCTTCCATAATTTCATTAAAATCACATAAATGATAAATCCAAGTTTTAAAAATAACAAATGAATTGATGATGCCTACTTATTAGATATGGGTCCACATGTATTCAACTTTGGAGCATACATAAATGTCATCAATCTGAATAGTACGATCCTTTGAGACTTTATCATCTACTCTGCCCTATAGCTGATATACCAACAACAAAGGTAAAAATAAGCCCATGGTGAAGAAGTGTGTGGTATGAAAATAATTTTCATTTTTAAAAATATTATAGCAAATCAAGTCAATTTATTTTGAAAATATATTGGAAAACAATAAATATACACTGAACTATATTAGAAAAAAATTGTGGTTCGACTTAACCATATATCTATATTATTATAGCTAAACCACGTAGAAAACAAATTTTTAAAATTTTTACTTTTCTCAATAAACTAATTATAATAACTAATTAATATTAATGAATATAACTCAATATGTGAATTATATTTTATTTTTAAATTCCTAATTTATGCAATATATTTTTATGAATTAAATATATGCACTATAATGGTTACTATGTGACAGTCATTTGAGTGATTTATTTGGACGTAGCGAACAAAGTTCAGCAAAGCAAAATAGAAAAAGCTAAAACGGACGATCCTAAGAAACACATATTCGCTTTATTTCTCTCACTAAAACATTTGTCTCTCTCTCTCTCTCTCTCTCTCTCTCTCTCTCTCTCTCTCTCTCTCTCTCTCTCTCTCTCTCTCTCTCTCTCTCTCTCTCTCTCTCTCTCTCTCTCTCTCTCTCTCTCTCTCTCTCTCTCTCTCTCTCTCTCTCTCTCTCTCTCTCTCTCTCTCTCTCTCTCTCTCTCTCTCTCTCTCTCTCTCTCTCTCTCTCTCTCTCTCTCTCTCTCTCTCTCTCTCTCTCTCTCTCTCTCTCTCTCTCTCTCTCTCTCTCTCTCTCTCTCTCTCTCTCTCTCTCTCTCTCTCTCTCTCTCTCTCTCTCTCTCTCTCTCTCTCTCTCTCTCTCTTTCTCTCACTAAACAATTGTCTCTCTCTCTCTCTCTCTCTCTCTCTCTACATATACATACACATATTATACGCACACAATCACCGTATAGTAGTACTGCCTTTTTCATTTTCATTTCTACGTAATATATCTTTCCTCTGCTCTCAGACTCAGTAAAATATTCTGAATACTGTAAAACAAATACTAAAATAAAAAAGAGTCTTGCTCAGTTTTCTTTCTCCCGTTTGATATTTTTTCTTGGTTCGCGATCTTCCAGTTATTTTGTTCAATGGGCACCGTTTAGAACTCAGCCATCAGGTAATAAAATGATTTTGTTACTATATTATTATCTTTGATGCTTTGATCGATGGAAGTAGATAATCAATTGTTGGGTCTGGTTTCTTGCTTTTGTGGGTGTTTGTTTTATGGCAGAACCCGTGGAAAATACAATATATATAAAGAGAAAAAAAGATTTAGTTGAAGAAATTCTCCTGAAGGGTTTTGATCATGGCGGTGGTGGACGATGCTGGGGTTCACGCGATGACGTCATCGAATCGGGATGTGGCGCAGCACGGAGGCGCCGGGGATCATCACCAGCAGTCAACAAAATCCGCCGACGATTCTCAAAAGTCAACGAAGCCCGCCGATCAGAGTTACCATCTGATTCAGCAGAATATATCCAACGGCCATCATCAGCCGGCCATCAACGCCAATGGACTCTCGCTGGAGAAGAAGATGAATGGGGATGCTGATGGAGGGGAGGCGTTTAAGAGGGAAATGAGAGATTTAGAGGAAATGTTGTCGAAACTGAACCCGATGGCTGAAGAATTTGTGCCACCATCGCTGGCCGCCTTTAGTACCGGCGGCCACCACAGGTTGGTGATGGCGCCGCCGCATGTAGCTGCGGCGGCTGCAGGGCACTTTGGGTACAGCGCCAATGGCTTTTTACTGCAGCAACATGCTAACGCGGGAGCTCCGACTGGAAATTCTTTCAGAAGGGTTGGTTTTTTCTTTGACAATTTTTTCTCCAGCCAAAAGGTTATTTTGAATTCTTGGAAAGGTTATCACCTTCTTTTTTTTTTTTTTTGCTTTTCGTGTTTTGATGGTTCATTTTAATAATCAGGTTTTATTATTGCATCTTTCATCATTTGGTTGCTGAAGATTAGTTTTTAACTCACAATAACTCAATGAATTCGAGTGAACTATAGCAATAAGTAATCACCTTTTGCCATTCTCCTAGCGGTTTGTTATAGGGCTTAAGGAAGGTTTTTTATTTTGTTTCTTGTTTTAATTTGTACAGAAGAGAAATGGCTATCCTCAAGGGAAACGGAGGATGAATAGCCGAACAAGTATGGCTCAAAGCGATGATGTGATCAGGAGGACTGTGTATGTATCTGACATTGATCATCAGGTGCAGAGAATTTAGAAATTGAGGTCTGTTTTACTTTAATACCTGGTAGTTTTTAATACCAGCATGTTTTGGTTGAAATACAGGTTACTGAAGAGCAACTTGCAGCTCTTTTCATTAATTGTGGACAGGTAAGCGCCTGTTAGAACTATTCCTTAATCTCTGTGGTTTTGAATATGCATTTACTACAGCATATGTTTCAAGTGTTTTCACTAATCGGCTCTCGTTGCAGGTGGTGGACTGCCGTGTTTGTGGTGACCCTAATTCTGTTCTCCGGTTTGCGTTCGTTGAATTCACCGATGAAGGTAAGTTGGCCCGTTGTTTGGTGATGTCTTAGAGTAATTAACAGAGTTGTATCACGTGACAATCTCTGGAACAACTTGCAGAAGGGGCTAGAAATGCTTTGAGTTTGGCGGGAACAATGCTTGGTTATTATCCTGTGAGAGTGCTGCCTTCGAAAACTGCAATTGCACCGGTTAATCCAACATTATTACCAAGGGTGAGAGTTTACTTCCTTTCTATGTTACTTGTAACACGTGTTGGAACACTAACTCATTTCTGTTATTGTTCACTAGTCTGAGGATGAAAGGGAGATGTGCGCTAGAACTATTTACTGTACAAACATTGATAAGAAGGTAGTTCTGGAGTTTACTCTATTTTTGACATGTTGATGATAAGTGTTTTATAGAAGATTGACCTGGTTGCTTGTTTAATGCAGGTTACTCAAGCTGATGTCAAGCTCTTCTTTGAGTCCATATGTGGTGAGGTATATCTCTGCCCATTCGATAAATCAGAATTAACTCTTTTCTCAACATGTTACCATCCCATGATTGAGTTCTTTGATTCAGGTTCATCGATTGAGGTTGCTTGGTGACTTTCATCATTCTACTCGTATAGCTTTTGTGGAGTTTGTTATGGTAAGAAACACTTACTTCAAGATCTCGCTGGTTGGTGTTAGCATATGAGATTTGATAATCTTGGGTGCTGATCTTTTCCATGTGGAGAGAAGATATACACTAGAAATGGTATTTTGTGATATATTGGGGTGATTAATGGGAGATACTCTAAACTAACAGAATGTTTTTTTTTGCTTCAAGGGGAAAAACATCCTGTTTTATTCTCCTTTTGTCAGGACATGGATTACATCCAGTGTTTGCCATTGTAATTATATGGGTAGTATATACTTGCATAAATAGCCTTTTACATATCAATGAATGTCCTGTACGATTATGTCAACTTATTTGGAGTTCGTGGACGAGACTGAAGTGTATTGGTTTTGTGCTCCCTTCCAGGTAGTGAGCTGTATGGTTTACGTGTTTTTTTCTTCATTGAAGAAACACCTGCAGTATTTGATAATTCAATTTAAACTCACTCCTAAGGCACGATTCTGGTGGCATGTAATTTTGTCTGATATTGATTATCTTATCTTTGAACTAAATTATCTTTAACGTTCTTCGTTTTAATTCCACGCTGTCAATTTCCATATTATTTGATTTTTTTCGTTTTGCGTGACATATAATTTGGTGGATGAGTACAAAACAATTTCTTTATTGTTGGTAATTCTGTGTTTGATGCCAATAATGCCATTTATTAGCCCCTTTATGTTTTTCAGTTGTGGTTTTGCTTGTCCTCTTCACCGGAAACCACCATTTAGGCGCTTCTGCTTATTTATTTCTTGCAATATTGGATCTTGATTTATGGTGGTGGAATTATAGACTTCTAGTATATCATTTGTACATTGAAGAATGCATTACTATGAAAATTTTGCATCACTACGCAGCCCCTTTTCCTTTTTGGCGGTTTTATAGGAGGGGGATGGTGCAGTTGTGTGACAGATTTTCAGTCTTCTTCATGTTGCAACTTGAGATGATATTCAACATAAGCGTTTATCATTTGGCAGGCTGAAAGTGCTATCGCTGCTCTTAACTGCAGTGGTGCAGTCTTAGGATCGCTGCCTATAAGGTTCGATTATTCCTCCTTGCACCATGTCACTTGTTCCTACGACCTTTTTCTCTTTGTTTCGGCATATAGGCCTTATGCTAATACCCTTTTCCAGGGTAAGCCCATCGAAGACCCCCGTACGGCCTCGTGCACCACGGCAGTCCATGCACTGATCAATTTGCTGAGTTTCTCTCATGAGCTGATTTTCCGATAAAACCCCTCTCTCTATATATAAACCCATTGCATAGACTCCGAAACTTTTCAAAAGTATTTTATGGCATTTATGTTATTAGTCTCTCCTCTTTATCGCGTCTAAGGTGGTGTGGCTTCTTCGCCTGCATCGGATATTTATGGTTGCCTGTTAAGCTTGTAGAGAAACGACGACCATTTCCGAGACTTAATTATCATCTCGATTTCCAGTAGGCTGTGCCTCAATGTATCTCTAATGTTTACTGCTTCTGACCTCAAGTGAAACTAATTTTGCGGATGAAGTATCAACTTTTATGCTTTCATTATGATCTCTGTATGTCACATAGCAATCGCTTGTGGTCTTGTCTATTTGACAAATTAGTTGGAAATATTTTCTTCGTTCTTCTGGTGTTGGGATTGGGTGGGGGTGGCTAGTGAAATGTTGAATTCAAACGTATTTGCGTCCTATTTTGACTTGACCAGTCAGTCGCTCACGTTTTCTTTTATATATATATGTGTGTGTGTGTAAAATACGGTCGTAGATAAGGATGGCTCAAATATTTATTATTTAAGTAAAATGGACGAAAATTTGGTAACTCTGCCACGTGAATATTTGTCACGTCTTGCCTTGAAGCTAAATTTAGTAGCAATTACTCGGATACAAAGAGGTTTTTTTTTTTTTTTTTTTTTTTTAATAAAAAAAATGTATTCTTTATCTAAATAATATCATCTTATTATTTTAAGTGATAAAACCCCTTATTAAAAAACTACTCATTCTAATTGAACAAGATTTATTTCGAAAAACTTGTTAAAATGCATCAGCACGACGATGATTCCGAATTACAAATTACAATCGTATGAGGATTACTGGATTAGGTGATAATGAATGTATGGCTTATTTTTAACTGTAAAGGTGGTGATATCAAAATATGTAATAGACGTAAACTTGCTAAATAATAATAAATAAGAAAAGAGACGTAAAAGAGGAAAAGGATTTTGTTGAGAGTGGGATTTGAACCCACGCCCTTTCGGACCAGAACCTTAATCTGGCGCCTTAGACCAACTCGGCCATCTCAACTCTTGTTGAAGTATCGCTACTCCATAAATAATTATTTCGTACATTTATCGTGAGTTGAATTATAGTTTACATCACTTTAAAGCGTTTAGTTTGTATGACACTATAGAAATTGAACAATTGATTTTTACAAGAAAGAAAAGGAATGCATTATTCAAATAAGTGCAGAAAGAGTTTTCAAGTGCCAAGCTAAGGTCTATATTTTTTTTAATTTAATTCAATTTGCAACAAGATTTAGAAAGTATAGCTTCCTTCTCTTCTTTGCCAAAAACTGAAACTTGTTGTCTATAGCATCTTTGTTTTACTTTTAAAAATTCAATTTTTAAAAATAAAGGAAAAAATATTTCCGTAAAACTAACTCCATACTTTTTGAAGGGCATAGTCCCACTTTGAAATTCAACAAGATTGCCAGTGTTAGTAGGGACACAATGTCCTCATTCAAACACGATCGAATTCTTAGGCCTTAGCCACTTTTCCAACACAACCAAATGCATCTTGAATTGAAATGCTCGAAATCCGAAGTTCACAAATCAAAGGATACAAAACTACCCCAAAATCTCAACCGATTGAGTCAGTTTTGTAACGTGAAACTAATAAACTTTCCACCTCAAGGTGCTCATACAGAGAATAAACGTAACAAGAACAAGAGACGACAACAAAAAAAAAAAAGAGAAGCTCCCAGATATCATATTTCCAAGAACTAAAACAAATTCTAAGCATCTGAGTCCCACTGCTCTAAGTAAACCACTGGAATGAAACTTCTGAAGGGGGAGCTGCAAGTGTTGGGCTATTGCAGACGCTGCTATCCGAGTTCGAAAACATTGCTCTGTGATTAACCCCAGATGGTGAAGAGATGGTAGTAGCTGGGGTGCCGATTGAACAGTGAGGGGAGGCCGGATTCGACTCCCACATTGTCACCGAACCAAGTTGCAAGGCCTCAGCAAGCGGCCCTCCACGGGCAAATGGCTCCCAAGAAACAGGACTCGAATTTCCAGAATCATCCTTCGTCTTGTGATCATCAAAATCCTTCACATCACACCCAGTCACGACATTTCTTCCTTGTTGATTCAATACATTTTCAGTATTCATATCCACAGGTAAGTTAGATGAAGGGGAAAGATCTCTCTCATCCCCATTTAGATTATCAGTGGACAAAGCATCAATGAATCTGGACGATGCCTCGATTTCTGTGGTAGAGAAATAAGGGAGCAAGTTCAATAGCTGCTGCTCCGGATAATCTTGGTGAAAATCATACACTGGGGAGCTTTCATTTGTTACTCCAATGTGAGTTTCCATCAAATGTTGCAAATGCAGGTGATTTCCTTCCAGTGTAGCCATGCCACTTTCTATCATCAAGCCCATATCCCTTCAACAAACAATCAAGACCACAAATTTAGAAAACGCAGTGGACAAAGTCACCCATTATAGAATCCTCACCCATTAGAGAATCCAACAGAGTCATACATATTGTTTCCTTTGGAGAAAGGTATAGAGACAGTGGGATCACTTCTAGAACTGAACATCAAACGAGGCTGATATGCAGCAGCAAAATGCTGAGAAGTATCACCACTGGCTTGAACTGTGGCGGGAAGTGGGCTTTGTTCAATGCGTGCTTTCTTTTCTGTTTCGGTATTGCCTTTAGCTTCCACAGGCTTTCTTGAACGGGGACGACCTCTGTGAAGGTGGCGCTCACAATACTTCTGCTGGGGCGCCACATCCCTCGAACACCTCCATTTCTTTCCATCTGTTCGCTTACACCTCCCAGGCTCTGGATCTCCTTTTTTAGAATATCTAGCACTGTACAAACCATCACCACCAGCCACTGCCAGATCCCAATCATGAAATAAAAACACACATATTGAATCTGATTTAAAGACACTAAAGAGAAAAGGGAAATTTTGAGCAGAGTAGATAAAAGAAGCCATTTTTATCTTTACATGTCACAGAAGAGTCCGGAAAATTTCTTGCAAGCGGGAAGAGAAGATCGGCAGGAACAGGCATAGATGCTATCATGTATTTAAAAATCATAGCTTGTCTTTGAAGCTCTTCCCACTGAACAAATGTAAAAGGAAATCCCACACTCGCCGTCATCCCTCCTACATCAATACAATAGGATATAAGAACAATCTGCAGCGACGTCTCTCTTCCCAACACTGTTGAAACAATGAAAAAGGCTATAAAAGGAAGCAAAGGAAGGATATTTAATTAACCTGTGCTTTTGTTGCGGGTGGTCGAACAATAAGGAAAAACTTCAAAAGGCTGCAAACTCGTACTCGTTATTTTTTCAGCACAGCCACCAGAAGTTGAGACATTTTGAAGGTATATACTTGCCAGAACCTCGTTAGCTCCGCCGCCGTCAGAGGACCACAAACCTCCACCGCCACCATCATCACCAACACAGTCACTAAAATGTTGAAGATTACTTCTTTCATGAAAATCCATCATGCGAATCCTGGATGGGAATGATAGTTCGGTACACTGTAGCTTCATCAGACAAACATCACTGGTGGATGATGATTTCTTGTCTGAAACGCAAAACCCACCACTATTATTAGCTCCTTTTTCCATCGAATCTGTTTCCTTAAAAGGAAATTCCGCCTTTGTTTCAATGTAACCACTACAACCCAAAACAAGAAAAACCCCACCTCCACAAAAGTTCTTGTTACTGAGATTTGAAGGTACCAGCACTCATGAACAGGAACCCCACCTCCCCTTTCCCAAACAATCACCAGCACAAATCCTACATGAAAATGGAATCCCACAAGAAAGAATTCATGTAGACAGAAAGGAATGATTAATAAACGGGGCAAAAACCTGCGCTTTTTCTTCTTACACCATCACTAGGCGGAGATAAAATACAAAGACAAAAAAATCGATGTCACCACAGAGATAGATTGTTCGATGTTTCCTCTGTGCTGTATTATATAATCATAAGAATAACATAAACTGTTTTCATGACTGTGAGAGAAGATGAGAGATTTTTAATTAGAGGGGTAATGAGCAGGGAATTAAGTATTTTCTGTTCTTTATTTGCCGCTATTGGGTTTGCCCCTATGCTTCCAACATTCACGGCACACACTTTGCTCAGCTCTCTCGAGCTTACAACTCAGTGACTTACTCATTTGTCTTTCGTTTTCCATGAAAGATAAAGCTAGACTCCCTTATTTACACTATTTTAATCTATATAATCAAGAAAGAAACTAATTTGTGGAAGGAAAATTAGAAGATCGAGGTCCACAGACGGTATAATGAATGCAATAGAGTGATTTGTATTTTATATTATTTACATTGTTGGAAAACATCTTCATAAATTTAGGCTCCGTTCGGACACGTTTTACAAAAACGTTTTTAGTGTTTTTAAAGTTACGAAAACTTAAAGTATGTTTTTGGACAAGATTTTATGAAATGTTTTTGAAAAATATTTTTAAAAAACTAGTTTTGAAGTACACTTTTTTAAGAACAAGTAAAAGATATTTATAATGTTTTTAAAATACAAATATAGGTAAATTTTACGCGAATGGTCAATCACATATTTTTTTTGTTAGATTAATAATTCAAATGCTATTTTAATACTATTTATTAATTATAAATTATTTTTTAAAATAATTATCTAATATTTTTTAATTTAAAAATATTTTTATAAAATAGTTGTCCAAACACATACTTACCTTTAAAAAACTTTCAAAACATTTTGCAAGAATATTTTTAAAAACACTTTTATAAAAATATTTTTATAAAACGTGTCCAAACGGAGCATTAATTATCATTAGTATTTTACAAACTTAATTATTCAATAACTTTAAAAATTAAAAAAAATATAAAATTACACATTTTATATGTTAGGACCGAAAAACAACTTAGCAACGCTGCTTTGAAAGATTTAAAGATTTTGCGCTGCTAATTAAAATATGAGGTGCAATACCTCTGGTTCTTGAACACTTAAAAGCTAGAGCACCGGAGACAGATCTGGTATGATTTAAAATCATGCGGAAAACACCAGAACTGAATCCTATTATTTTAAAACAACACAAACAGATTTATGTACAACATAAATCTGTTAGAGACTTGTGCAAGTGTGATAAATGTGTATGTTCTGAAATATGCGTGCTAAATAAATATGAATGAGTATGCGGAATGAATAACAGAATACAATACTCAAAGATTTGTTTCTGGAAGTTCGGACCTCAATGTCCTACGTCTCCCCTTCTTCCACCTCGGAAGGTTCCACTAGAAGATTTGATCTATACAATGTGTACAGACCCGATCCCGCAACCAGCAGCTGCGAGAACTCCTAGAAACTATCAGCCCACGGCTGTTCACTCAGAACTTGTTTAACGTCTCTGTTCAAAGACTACATACACAGAGTTTTACGTCATCGTGGTTGGACGGTAACTGATTGTGAAATGGGGGGTTTGATTCACTCGCTAATCAAATTAGCTCAACTCACGAAATGTGCGAGTGAATCTGTGTGTGTGAGATTTACAGTGTAAGCACAACTCTCGAAATAATAAATCTCACACACTCGGGGAATGCTCCTAAAAGAGCTGATTAGAACTTAGCAGTCGACGTCGTTGTAAGCTCCTCTCTAATGGTGGTCGACTGCTTCGTCTTCTTTGTTCTTCCCTCTGTTTTTGCACCAAGATTTGTTCCTTATGGATTGATCACTTGTCTTCTTCAAAATCTTCGTATATAAAGCTTCTCTCCAAATATGACCGTTAGACAGTAGATTCAAATCCCTTCTGCGCTTGTCAAGGCCAATTTGTCTTCTTTCCAAATGTGTGCAACCATCCTCTGTATATTGTACTATTTCCCAGAATAGTACAAATCTTGTTCCCTTGATTTAAGGCATTTGCACGACTCAATCTTAGCCATTGATTCTTTACATTTTGAATGGTGATTGCGTCCAACAGCTTCTGTAATGGTATCTGTCAACAGCTTCTGTTCTATTCTTCAACTACTGAAATCATCTTTTGTCAACGACTGACTTCTTGTTCACATCTTCACTGTTACGTTTGTTGTTGTCAGTTTCTTGTTCAACATTGCTCATTCACTTCTTCATCGACTGATTGACAGTTTCTCTTCTTTTCAACTGGTTCGCTAACTGTTGACAGCTTCTGCTCTTCAGATATTCCTTCGACAGATATGCTGACCTCAGCTTTGCTGATCATAGCTACCTCCAATAGAAATACTGACGTCATCTTTGCTGATCACAGCTTCCTCCAATAGAAATGCTGACGTCATCTTTGCTGATCACAGCTTCTTCTTTTCTTCTTAACAACCTCGTCAACAGTAACTATTCGCACGGTATCTGTTGACAGCAACTTCAACAGTAACCTGCTCTTCCAACAATTCAGCAACTGATTGAACTCCACGTAAGCGAAGCTGTCCACGCAGGATGCCACATAAGGATTGCTGTCCACGTAAGCAAAGCTGATAAACTTCTTTTCTTCATCAGCAGCCTCAACTACTTTGTAGCGTTCCACTGTTATCAGATTTCTCCTCTTATCAATGCACACTACGTAGAAATGTTAGAACCACAGTAACAGATTTTGTGTAATTCAAAACTTAATCAGGATCTGTTTAGACAGATCCATCATTATACCAAAGCTCCACAAAAGTCCGTTGATCTATGTGACATTCCCTTCAATCTCGGGTATGAGAAACCCGAGAAAACCCACCCGAAATTAAAATCATCGCATATTGAAGTTGTTCGAGATTTCAGTAAAGGTGAAAAACAAATGAACTCGAGTTGTTGATATTAAACTACAAAAGAGTATAATCAAGAATAACCATGTGATATATAAACAACATAAAAGCTTTAAATTTCTGTTATTGCTTTCGTTTTTCATTGGTCGAGTTGTGTTCTTGATTAACCTTGAATGTGTGGGTCGAGCATGGTGTTGGTCGAGCATGATGTGAGTCGAGTATTGTATGGTTTGTGTCTAGTGTGGGTCGAATCTACCGTGGGTTGCGTCTGGGCATAATGGTTTTCCTAAAACTTAGAAAACGTAAACCCTTCATTTTGGGTCGAGAAAAGGTAATTATGGGTCAAGTGTCTAATATATGGACTAAGTTTATAATCTATGGGTCGAGTTAGGATTATGTGGGTTGACTCTAGGTAATGTGGGTCAAGTTGCACCAAGACTCCACACACAACTCAACCCAAATTGACAGACTCGACCCAAACACCATAAGAACTCGACCCATATAAAAAAACTTGACCTAGATTGTCACGCCCCGAGACCGGGCCTGGACGTGAACATCAGCGATGTTTAATAATTATTCATTACAAAACATCAAGCCTCATAGTGCAGCTCAAAACCAGTCTATTACATAATCAAAATGATCGTCTTTATAACTGAAAATCGGAGAAATTGAATAACAGAGTGCGGAAGCGAAAATTACATTAACAAAGAAAAGCAGAATCTTCCCCAGCCCCAAAACAGATCTTGTTCCTCTTCTTCAACATGTTCTTCATTCTTATCTGGGTGGAGAAGTAAGGGGTGAGTGTTTGGGGAAACACTCAGCAAGTGGGGGATACCATTCGAGCATAACAAATATACATATA
>KQ998209.1:702938-726260 GCA_001598015.1 Dorcoceras hygrometricum
TGTAGGAGTCGATGCATCGTTGTCGAGGATTCACCGCTCGCAGACATGCGTGGATATCCTATGCTATCTGGGGGGATAATAGTGTATAAATCTCTGGCCAGAGTACTACAAGTGTTTTAGGTAAATGTGTTTGCCTAGTTACACTCGCGATGTCACTATTTGATCTCCAAGATGTATGCATAGCTATCGGATCTCTAGCGACTCTCGATTTACCAATGGTCGTTGATCTGATCGGGATATATGGATTGAAAGGACCGTACAGTACGCTAACCACGACTGACTGGTTCTTGCAGGCACTATCAGTGATACCTAGGGGATCATGGGGCGATGTTGCTAGACGCTTTACCATGATCCGTTGGGTAGGTCCGGAATTGTGATTCCGGAGTCACAATGGTTGTGGGCCCACGGCTAGCTGTATCCCTGAACCATTGAGGGTCACACAAGTACTGGATTCGAAACTCCCACACGGATACTCAGCTCAATGTGTTGAGCACGAGAAGAGGATTTCGGGAAGTATGACTTCCTAAAGGTCAACAGGGGTCAAACCGGGATTTGACTCTGTTGAGGGGCAAAACGGTCATTTTGCTATTTAGGGTTAGATGATCTGAAAAATTGTTTTTCACATCATAACATTCAGTTTTGGAAACTGGGTCGATCGGTCCGATCTGATCGGCGATCGGAGTTACGATGAAGTCGCAGCGATTTATATCGTCATTTGGACTCGGGCCCGTTGGACCGGCCCAAGTCCAACTTTAAGTCTATATATGATTAGACTTAATTAAGAGACTTTATTATTGTTACAATCAATCATAACCTAACCCTACACAAAAAGCACACGCCGCCTCCCTCCTCACTCTCACGCCGCCGCCGCCGTCGCCTCCACGCGCCGCCGCCGTCGCCGCCCCGTTGTCGCCGGAAATTAGTTTCCGGCCAACTTTTCGAGGAGAATCCGATCGTGCTGATCTCGTCAGGACTTCTAGTGCAGTATGACGAAGGAGTCTCGAATCTGGTCGTGGACCGGATTGACGTAACTACCGCAATCAACCGAGAAGCGCCGGGTTCTTGAAACACCGGTTGGAGCCAGGCACAAGTGCCAGACAGGTGACTTGCTAAACACCCTATGTATGTCGATACATATGTTTGATTTGATTATTCGTATTGATCGCATCCCGGTTAAATTTTTGTTCTTCCGCTGCCTGCCGGGGTGCGGATCCGGATCCAAACCAATAATATTATCTCTGTTGGGGATAGGGCCGACGGTCGGAAAAAGGTAAGACTGATCTCTAAGGGAAATGAGACAACACCAGCAGCTAGACACACCCTCCATGACTCCTGGGCCTAACAACCCAACCCAACGTACATAATAGGTGCACTCTACACTGCCACATTCTAAGAAAATAAAGTTGCACCTTGGTTAATAGCTATAGCTTTTGACCTAGTGGTAAGCGCTTGATGCTAACAAACTCGACCCAAGATCATCGAACTCGACCCACAAATTATCGAACTCGACCCAAAAATGATCAAACTCAACCCATAAATTATCAAACTCGACCCAGGACACAGCGAACTCGACCAAGAGTTGACACTCGACCCAACAAATGATGTGACTCGACCCAGCTACATATGGAACTCGAACCAAACTCTAAGATTTGACCCAACTTTATCAATGACCTAAAGACACGACCCAACTTGATAAAACAACGCCAGTACTACTACTCGCTCATCTTTTGATTTTTCTTTCAATATTTCCTTCGTTTTTTCTTTATGGGAACAAAATATCAAATGTCGGATAATTAAAGAATAGAAAACTACAACAACAAAAAAAAAAATCTTTCGGAGAAGATCAGACACTATTTAATTCTACCCTGCATGGTTAACGAGGGACATTTGTGGTTAGTGGGTTGGTGGAAAACATTATAAATTTGAATTAAAATAATTTTAGATACTATTATTTTTAATATTTTTAAATATCGTCTTAACAAACCCTCTCACTTTCTTTTAAAAAACAAAAATAAATCCTTTTCTTTTAAATAAAACAAATTGGAGTGATACTTTCTAAATGACCCTCCTACGAAATGTTAGGTAGTAAATCTAGTTTTAGGTTTTGATTTCACTCCAATGTAGTATATTAGCATATGGGTAATATAATCTACAAGCTATCTTTTATCACGAGTGTCCAATCCAAGTCTTTCGAAACTCTCCAATAATATTTTATCAGGTTAAATTCTAAGACAAATATAATATTTAAGTACATGCAAATTTCGTAAAAATTCACAAATGTGGAAAAACCTGTTTGAAAATCAATATATTTACGGCTCTGTATTTAGAAGTCATGCATAAAACTCTGGACAAATAGTTTAATGATAAATTTGCTTTAAATCTCTAAACCAAAACATAAATTTGCTTCCACTCCTTGTCAGAAAAACTTTGTTTGCACTACATGATGTTAGAAAAAATTTGTTTAAACTCTCTAACACCACATGTTTTTATCCGGTAGAAATTTGGTACAAATGATTGAAAATAGAGTACATAATATATGAAATTTGAAAAATATGTTTAGTTGAGATTTTAAGTATAAAATTATTACAACGTTTTACAATCATAATTCGCTACATATATTTCTGTACTCAAATCATATTTCAGTACCGAATTTGAAATATACTCAATTATCATATATTATGTACTCTATGTTCAATAAGTTGTACCCAATTTTTATTGGATAAAACATGCTACATATATTCGTGTACTCAATTATCATATTTCAGTATCGACTTTGATATAGTTTGTACTCAACTATTATATACCAATACCATATTTTAAATATGTTGTTTCCATTGTCACTAAATAAAAACAATTTTATTATTAATACCAAGACAAATTATACATGCTTTATACTCGAAATCATATATTAGTACATGATTTGAAAGGATTGATACTCAAATATCATATACTATGTACTCTATTCAATAATTTGTACATAGTTTCTATCGACTAAAAACATGTGATTCTAGGGAGTTTAAACAAATTTTTTCTAGAACCATGAAATGGAAACACATTTTTTCTCACATGGACGGGAATCAAATTTATGTTTTGTTCGTGCAGTTGGAAATTTACCGATAGGTTAAACGTGCTTATTTTTTTAAAACAAGAGAATGATACATTATCTTATTAATACTGAATCTTGTTACGTAAGTTTTTTTTACACGAGATATATCGTAATTAGTCATTTCAGACATTCGTTGTTTTCAACTATTTTGTTTTTGAGAAACTGGACGTTGGTTTATTTAATTTGTTACTGTTTTAATTTTTAGTTTTCAGTTTTTTGGTGGGTGGTGGGAGGATAACAACAAATATGATCTCATTGCTCTAATACAATATATAAAAAAGGGTTTAGCAAATTTTCTATCGCCGAAGAATTATGATTTTTATGTGCATATAAGCCAATAAAGTACAATTGCAAAAACGAACAAGTTGGCAAAGTAGGCATCACCGGATGTGTGTGTATGTATATATATGTATGAAATCCAGCCATACACAATTTCACGAAGAATAATAAAAAATTTGAAAAAAATTTACCAATGGAGATTTGAAATTTAATTTATCAAGTCAATGATAGTGGAATAAATAAACAAATTTATAATTGAATGTGATGTTGACGACACATGAAAAGTAGGGTTGGACGAAAACAAAAGGAAATGGAATAAATAATAACATCTTTCGTATATGATGCTTGCTTCCATTCTTTTAATTATTATTAATACTATTTTTTTAGAACTACTTGCTTCAATTCAGTTTCGGTTTCCCACAAGTAAAATCCTGGATACATATAATCTCGAGTGTCCCATGTCTTATGAGTGATGTATACTAGTACTAGTGATCACAGAAAACTTTTTCCATAGTAGATCCGATCAAATCCGACTCCATATTACTATATTAGTGTTGGTCTAGTGTGAATTGGACTTTACATTAAAATATATATATTCTTTAAAAATTATTAAAAAATATATAACATGAATATCACACCGGAATTGTGTTGGATTCATTTGGGTACTTGGGCGAATACATTCGGTTAAAGTTTTCAGAATCTTTTCAAACAAGAGGTATGCTGGGCCTTTTATTTTATTTTATTGTTATTTTGTTATTATCATCAATTATTATTACTGTAACTATATTATTTGGCTTTTTTTATGAAATTTGAAAACTGATATTAGGGAATTGACAAGAGGATGATTGGTGGTGGAAGATGGAAAGAGAGAGGCATTAAATGATTAGGGGACAAAAAGAAATAGAAATACAGCTGTTAAAAGAGGAGAGAATGAATAGGATGTCACATGCAAAACAAGACAAGTAGTACCTCTAAGTCCATGCCCATCAATGCTTCCCACTTTCTTCATCCCATCTACGTTTCCAAACAACGGGATTTTGCTTACTCAAAAAAGAAACTTTCGATTTTTATTTAAGATATTGTTATCTGTTACCCTAGTATGCTTCCAGATTCTTTTAAGATTTATATTTTATAACTTTACCATATATATGATTTTACTAGATGTTTTTTGGGGTAAATCTTATTAGGAGTTTTGAAAAGGTTATCTTTGACAATATTATCTGGATTATTTTATCTTCTAATCCAGAGAACTCCATTTTGTACGTTGCCTATTTGCGTAATCCTTCTTGCTAATTGTGCCTACTTCGATTACTTTGTATGCTTCATCAATGATAAAGAAGCACCTGCCTCTAACCCCGACAAATGTATGACTATATTTTTAGTATAATGTTCATTTTTTTTTTCAGAAAACAGACAATTCGGTCGACAAATATTTTGTCAAATCTAATCACTTTCAAGCTTTACAATATTAAAACTTCATCCTATACCACTAATTAGAATCGAAATGATAGTGACCGACGGGCGGATCAATAATAATATCATATATCATATAGATGCATACATAAATGTGTACGTATAATTTATAATCATAGAGTTTCTGAAGATAATAAATAAATTATAAAGAAATTACAGCTATATCAATTTATTCAAGAGGGCTTATGCAGGACTTTGTGTCCAACGTGTGTTGCTGGAAGAATTAAACTTTGATTTAACGTAACGAGGATGTGGGGGGTATGAAGAAGAAAATCGAGAACATGTGATGGGAAAAGAGAGAGTGCTGCCTCCAAGAAAGGAACAAGGGAATTATTACAAAATGAATGGACCACCTACTAGGGATTCGTTTTGTGATACGATAGCTACCACCCCCAAGGAAACAACAATTACTCTATACCCCAACGAAAAAAATAATAATAAATACACATAATGATGGATATTTCATCAATAAATTCATTTGAATAAAAGATAAGGATAACATTTAATATTCCTTTTTTGGGAAAGAAAAAGGAGAGCAGGATATGGTCAAAATCAAAATCATCAAATTTTGACAATAATATACGTTATACACCTCAGGCATGCCCCATTATGATAACTCTTTTTATCTTGCGATGTATTTTATTAGGACACAGATCTAGCGCATAAATGAATCCCCAAATGATCTAATAAATTCCACAATATCTCAAAGTAACTAATCATTTCAAAATAATTGTAAATTTACATATTATTAAGGTGCATGTGAATTACGACATACCATCGCACTGGTCTTGGATTGAGGATTTGCACAAGTTTCGCCTGTAGCTCAAGTGAACTATTCTTGGTCCATGCTCAGTGGTATTTTGGTGTAAACGAACTGAGTCAGGCAAAATAATAAATAAGTCGATATGGAGATTAAGGTTTACTATAAGGTGGAGTTGCAGGGAAGAGAACTGCATACTTGCAACATGATTGGTAAACCAGTATACGGAGACGAGAAAAAGAGCATGGTAAAATAACAAGATTTCTTTGAAGGTGTCCAAGGGGAAGGAAATGCTTAGGTGACTAGGTTGTAATATCAGATAATTTCAACTTCAACTTCAAATTCCCTGCTTGAACAGTGATATCTCCTTTAGATGAATCCAATTGCATGACCGTTGCTTTCTTGTTGAGAGACGGAACATTCACCGTGTCACCAATCTTTGGAAGCTCAAGCTTCCTTTCTACAGTATACAAAATGAGAACAATGGCACTAAAACTAATTGGGAAATTTGAAACTGGATAAAAATAGGTAAGAGGATAAGTCAACAATAGGATCTACCTTATCAGCTTTAAAGTTTGCATTTTATAGGACCACAAGTCACTTTACAATTTGAATACCTGTAACTAAATGCCTGGTATTCTCTGAGGAACATGGAATCTCAGTTGTCCTAGAAGTTGCATTTTCTTCTGTCGGAGCTTTTATTGCTGCAGCACTTACTTTTTCTTCCGTGGTAGAATGATGATTATTGACAATTGAAGTTTGGATATCCTTGTTTGCTTCTCTCTGCAGGGAAGATAGAGTGGTATTTGATCGAGATTCCCTAGCTTTCCTGTTAATCACTGAACGTGCTGTAGCAGCAGCTTCCAATATTTCTTGTATCATTCTTTGTCTCTGCTCCATAACATGTTCCATGACTCTGTTTTGCGTCACTTGCAGACGTTGATGAAGTTCCTTTGAGAGCCTATGAGAATTTTCACATCAAATCAGACAATTATCCCAGGCACATGGCCTATCAGAACATGATCAAATCACACTGTGAAGATATTTGGTAATACAAACATCTCCACTAGCCACCAGCCAACCAAACCAATAAAAATAGTTCTACAATTCTGGTACCTAGTACATATAGCACAAAATAGTGGAAGAATTCGAGTGCTTTATAAAGTAACGGGCATCAATTATATGTTAGTTCAAAATGAAATGGTAAAGTATCATATTACTATGCACTTAACAACTACAGAAAATTATTGAATTCTGGATAGGAGAATTTGGATTTTAAGGACTCATAAGACAGCATATCAGTGATCATATCTAATTTGAGAGTGCCCACCGAGACACTGTATATGCTACTTGAGTCAAAGCATGAGCAGAGAGTATGACTAAGCCCAAAACTTGAGTAGACTGTCAAGTAAAAAGATTTATCACCGTAAGTAGAGCTGCACTTCGCGAATTTGTTCATGATATTCCTGCTTGAATCTCTCCATGTCAACTATCACCTGCACTCACGTAAATTGCATGAATTTGTCATGCGAAATGTTTGATAAAATTAGAGATAACGAATACAGGGATCAATGTCATAATGTAATTTAAGCAAATCTGAACATCAATAGTTAGAGAACACTCAGACAACAAAGTTGCCTATAAAAAGACTTCAAACAATTTTTATTCATATCAATTTGACACAATTTTTTATAAACGAGAAACCGATCTAGTCCCATCTATGTAGGCAGCAATCTTGGATACGCACGCATAATCAATTGTATATACCTCATTAATTTCTGCACTGGCTGCTCCATATAGTTCACGAGCATTATCCAAAATTTCAGCAGGCATCCCAAGTCTTTCCGCAATATTGATTGCATTTGAACGCCCTACAGTTAGAAATCAAAAGGATCTCAGCATTCAATTTATTTAACAGCTGGGAGCCTGCTTCTACAAGATCACTGAAATCTTGAAGCTGAGTCATTAAAAATGACAGTAAAAATATGCAATATGACAACCTTTACAACAATTATTATACATCCAACAGCCCATTTCTCTCATAAAACAAGATAATACCAGGTACTCCCCAGAGAATCCGGTAGGTGGGCTTCAAGTTCACTTCGTCAAACTCCATACAAGCATTTTCAAAGGCATCATTGCTACAATAGTTGAAGTAATAATCCCCATGTTAAATAATATTTTTCATCATTTTAGTAATCCATTCTTACACAAGCTACCTGTATTTGAGAGTTTTAAGTTCTCCATGGTGAGTGGTAGCTATAGTCAACAAGGCACCACAATCAGCAAAAGATTCCAATAAAGACATCCCCAAGGAAGCTCCTTCAAGAGGATTGGTCCCCGCACCTACCTAAATAGTTTAAAGTAAAAATAAAATCTGTGATATCATGAAAATATCATATGAATTTTATCCACAGTTCCCTATTTAATGTCCTAAAAAAGGCTAGGGAACACCATTTTCTATCTGAGAGACTGCAAAAAACAACAGCAATCATGATATAGAACAAAAAATGCTTTTTCGGAGGAGTAAACACATTGAAATACATATTTGAAGTTCCATACTTCATCCAAGAGCACCAAAGATAGATGTGTTGAAAGGGACTTGATTTCCTGCAAGGTATAGAGATGGAAAAGAAAAATGTTATGTTCATCAAGGAACACGAATGCAAAGACTGGGAAGTAATAAACAACAGTTTATGCCTTCTACTAAAGATTATAAATATAAATCCATTAAAGACACTTAACCACTAAATTCTCATTTTATTGATTAAAGTTGCTATATAAACACGTAGGTCTGAGTCTACAGAAAAGAGAAGTAAATTATCTACTCCAGTTTTGGCCAATCACTGGGTTTTATTGCACAAAATCTTGTTGATAGCAGACCATTCATTCATAGGTGACCACAGAGGCTATGCATTCTAATTGCGCCCCTAAAAACTTTCCAATTATGCTTAAATCATAAAACAAGAATCATGTTGGCTTACACTAATTTGTTTCAGATGGCCCGAAAAGGTAGATAAAGACTGAGTTAGGGACTGTTCATCCCCAATGTCAGCAAATACAAAATCAAACCAGGGAATTCTTGCTGGTTCTGAAGCCAAGACATACAAACCTGCAATTTTTCCTTCATATTATGGAAAGATAATTTCGCGATTTACAAATTAGGATATGGAAATATACTGGAAATGCAACCAAATGCACTTTAATTATTTGTTCTTTCTAATAGGGATATGCTTGCAACTTCGCCAACAGTAAACCATTGAAGTAACAATATAAGATATTTTTTAATATCAGTATATGAGATCAAATTTTGATGAAGGAAACTTGTCACTTTTCCAAAAGCCAATCCTCATATCTTGATAAGAAGCCATAAATCACAAACTCCAGACATTCTTTTCTATTTCTTTCCGCAAAGTCACAGTAAACTTTAGACACATGAGCACCAGCTATTAAATAGTTATAGCATGTTCTCAAACAAACATGATAGTAATATCCAATGCCGTTATTTCCCTAGGATAAGCCACTTGGATCTTCTTTCATGCTAGTATAAGAAGCCATCTCGAACTTTTTACATTGAGTAATGAGTAGATCTCTTTCTCCACATTTACAAAAGATAATAAATTCCATCAACCTTCCCAAGCAGTACAACTATTTCCCTCACTAAATAGAGCCAAATTTACACAAACTATTGTCACGAAATTTATCTCTGATCAGCGACCACATTGACTAGATCAAAAAACAGTATATGTATAGAATTATGTTTATTAAAAATTGTATCAATTTTTGTCCCCCTCCGATCGAATTGTTACACCTTATACTTAAAAAACCTTAGCTATGTTTCTTTCCTCCTTTATTGAGAACAATCTCTCATTCTCTGGGGATGGGGTTGGTGGATTTCATTTTGCCTTTTCCAGAACAATCCATTTTGAAGATGCCAATCACTCATCGACCACATCATTTTATAACAGAACTGTCTGCTCTAGCATTAATCTATGAGAAGATAACAATGCTCCATGATTGCAAATAAAAAGGTAATTTTTTAGGGTTTCCAGACTCATCAATTTAGGTGAATTATTAAGACGACGACATTTCATTAGCTAATGAGTAGAAGAGTTTAGAAGAAAATAGACACAAAGTTATAAGCTTACCTGATTTTGCCATCATTGCAGCCAACCCAACTGTCTTCAAACAAATGGTTTTACCTCCGGTATTGGGGCCAGTGATGACAAGAACTTTGTTATTCTGTTCTACAAATATGTCAAAGGGGATGGGTGGAGCCTGTTTCAACTTAGAAACCTGAAGCAAAAAGGAGGGGCATGGACAGAGTCAAGTGGCGGTGCACACTAGTTCTTGTAACCTTTTAGCTATTACCCACCTGCATTTCCAGAGACGATACATCCATACTGATTGATTCTTTCCACTTTGCATATCCTCCTTGCTTGTTTTTCCTACTAATTTCCTGGCAGAAATTTCAAAAATAGCACTTAGAAAATATTTAAAAAAGGCATAATTCTTACCATTACCATAAGATAGCATCAATCCTCGCATCACAAATCACTAAATTGAGGCAATGTAAAAATTATAGATGTCTGCGGTTGTTCCGAAAAACAGGTTAGTGATGGCAACTGAAGAGGTGACAAGCTAGTGTGTAGCCGATACTATAGCAAACTAACTTGAACTTTTTACCTTGGCAGCTTTGATACAATTACCATCAACATATTATACCTTCTTATAAATCACCTAAACATCATCCTAAGTTCAAAAATAAACAAAAAAACCCAACAACTCTGAAACACCTTATTCCTTCTATGATACAGGTGACTTTATGATGGGAGCTTTGAACCATGGCGATCCTAAAACCTTCCCGGAAAAAAAAATAGGAATTCACAGAAAGTAGGTTCGTCAGATCAAAGACTGTCACTCATTGATAAGACCATGCCATAGATAGAAGGTCCAAGCAGCATGGGCAAAAAATCAAACCATATTTCTTTTTAAGCAAGTGTTGTCGCTCTGTCATGAATCAATAATAACACGAACGTCAACAAAAACCATTAGCTTTCAATGATATGTCTAAATCAACTTACAGACTTAGCGTTACTAAGATCCTTCAAAGCCTTTTGCAAATTCTGACGATGTTGTAGAAGCAGCAACGGATGATAAGCTTTAGGCAAATATAAAGTCCATTTCTTTTGAGTGAGAGGTGATTCCTTTGAAATTTTTTTGCCTTCCACTGATGTTTCCATGTCAACAGAGCCATGTTCATCACATGGCATGTACAAATCAGGAAATGAACCATCAAATGAAATGCTATACCGTGCTCTGGCATTGATCTATAAGAAATATACAAAATTTGAATTCCACAATGAAATATGCAAAGAAAGAACTTCATTTAAACATTTGGTGGAATTCCAAAAATTATAGGATTGTGATATATTTACATAATCAAGGAGTCGGTATTTCAGGCATTTAAAGGAGACCAAAAAACATTCGATTTAAGATCCAACAGCGTGATTTGACAATTTCTAAGGGCATGGCCATAAAAAAATCACAGCATCCCCTCCATAATACAATATTATTATACATCAGCTCTGCCAACAATGCAGCATATGAGCATATCAAAGTTCAAAACATAACAACTAAATTTGCATATACTGAAACAGAATCAGTTTCAATTACATAATGCTCTAAATGAGGTCATAATTTGAACACTCATCTCCGATTCAAGATTGTAAGAATAATACATGGATGACATTGTAACCATGAAAAAGCGGCATTCATTAAAGGGGGGACCAAGAAGAAACTAGATTCAATATAGAGAAGGGTATGGTTAGTATCTTAAATGTGTCTTAGAGTCAGATATGGTATGATATGAGGTATTTTCTACCTACCAGATCTATTTGGGTCATGCAGTTGCATAAATGTTGGATGTCAACAAGGTCCACTTGCATCTGCACAAAAGTAGAAAACCAAATGCAATTTTTAGTCTCTTGTTCAGATAGAAAAATAAGCACCAAATTGTCCAAAACCTTCTTTGTTATTTTCAAAAGCACATCAGTCTCTGCCTTTGTCACAGATAGTCTTGCTTGCTGCAACTCATCGTTCAGTGGAACAGCAGCGAGAGGTTCCACAAGGTTTCCTGCACCTACATTACTACACCATGGCATTATTTTCCACGTGATAGCTTTTAATAGAAGACCTCAGCAGGTTAAAAGAACTGTAGGATGAGAAATAACTCATTCATAAAAATCAACCAGTCCAAATTCTTAGATCAACGAATGCACTCAGGTAACCTTACGAAGGAATACCTTGCCTCGAAACATTATGAAATCGCAAATAATGTTTTAACATAACACTTTATTATAGCTCAACATAAGCATGAAATGATTTCTAAGCAGACATCTCAACGTGATTGGCGTCGGTTACTGTTTGCAAAAAATTGATATAGGTTAATAACACGCTTATAGACACAATCAAAAAACAAAAGAAGTAAAATGTTTGATGCACCTTGACAACAGTAGCCCCTCAAAGGCAGGATGCATGTCACCCTCAGACTTTATACACCATCTGCCATTGATATTACTTACTTCCTGCACAGTTAAAATACAAGAGAATGTGTTTAATAGTTTATAACATCAAAGAAGGATAATTAAGAGATAAATGTTGTTTTACTTTTCGCACTACATATAGATGAGAGAACCTTCGCCATATCTAATATACAAGGAAAATGGCTTACTGTAGTGGGTGATTCTTTCATTTCTCTTCTTATCATGCTTTCAATCAATTGGAATAACTGTGGAGAAAAGACGAAAGAAACAGAAAGTAAGTAAACTGGCAGCTCGTGTAGACCCAGAAAACTTCCAAATGAAGACAGTCTCAGGTGCACATCAATAGATCCAATCCACACCATTAAGAACTCAAGAAGGAAACTACGACAAAACCAGTCTTAAATCCAATGACTTTCAGCTTCTATTAAATAAATATACAGACCAATGGGAAAGAACAAAACTTAACCTTTCTCTCGAGAACCCGCACACGATCACGAGCTTGCCTCAAATCAGAACTCTGAATGTGAAGGTCAATGATTCAAAAGATGGTAAACCTAAAGACAAACCAAATATCTATATTCAACGATATCATGGTGAACCGACCGCAGAATCTTTTACTGAGCCGTCTTCATCTATAAGCTGCTCTATAAACCTAATCAAGGACGGGTTTATCACTAATTCAACTATCTGCAATCAAAGTACCAACAATGAGGAAGAAACCAACGATGCTACTAGAAAATCAACAGGATATGAGATATGCTACTGCCAGCGATGGAACAGATAATCGCTATATTACACTGTCACATCATTACCATTGCTGAAAGAGGCATAAACCTCGCATACCAATCTGAATCTTCCTTGTTGGCAGCTTTAATATTTAATTGCAGCATTTCTGCTAATTTTAATAAAGCTAAGAGGGCCAATGCTTCACTCCCACTCACAGGAGAACCTCTGTGAGCACATCGTATAGCAGCTTGCACCTTCAGCGAGAAAACTCTATGTTACCAATTTTCAATTCTGACAACATTGAAACAAGGTTAAATGATTCACAGATTAAACTGTACTACTGCTGCTGCACGTATTGGGGATTGTTTCTCTACCGTAGCCAGACTTCTATACGAGAAGCCATTTGAAAGGCTTTAAAGCAAAAAAACAAGGACAAATCTGATCATACCGATGAAACATCCAAGCCAGTGAAGTCTATCATTGCACCATACTTATGCATCTCAACGGCCGCATTGGTCTCCTGGAGTAGTCTCATGCTATCTTCGAACGTCCTATCCAAATTCCATAACTGCTTCTGCACATGAAAAAAACAAAAATAGACAAAAATTAGACCATCGGTTAAGCGTTTAACGCACCCTCACGACATTCAATCATATGTAGGTGCTGTAAGCAGAGACCTTAGTTGCTTCCTTGCCAATGGAAGTACCAGCGAAGGAAGCGACGCAATCACAGAGACGATCCCATTGCAACACTGTGAGGCTATCTGTAAGTACCGAAGGTCGATCGGTACACAGGCAAGAGCTCCCAGATACTGCTGCCACAACGAAGACTTGTTTAGGAGATTGTGATGAGTTTTGAGGTCGAGTTGATTGAATTGAGTGGCACCGGCGGCGGCGGAGGTCGCGATAGTTGTTGCTCGGGAAATCGAGGGAGAGAAGCTGTGATACGGATGAATTTTGGGCGTGAAAATGGTGAAGGTGAAGCATCTGGATAAAAGGAGGGAAATGGATGAATTTGGATTACGCTAGCTACGGTTGGGAGCAGAGCTTCTCTAACCCGGCGACTTGAAAATGAAAAATTAGGATATTAGATTTAATAGTTTTAATTAATTAAGTAAAGGTAATAATGAAATTAACTAATGATGATGATAGCATATAATGTTTAAAATTTTAGTTCAACAACATCGAAAAAAAAATAGCAAACTTAAGGGTGAGAAAATTTCAGTTAGGTCGAATGATTTATTTAAAAAAAAATTTATTCTGATTAAATCGAAGATCCAGATTTTATATGTTTGTCAGTTCCATTAAATCACGAATAAATTTTTATTTCATAGAAAAGTCTTTTAAGCCGATTTGATTGGTTTGATCAGCTAATTAAACTTTTAAAAAGTTATTGAGACATACTACGGGTTTTTTACAATTACAAATAGTACATCTTGGTAGCCTTTTCCACTTTGATCACCTCTTGTAAGTCATGTCCACTTCGACACCTAGTTTATTTTATTAAAGAGTAACAACATGCGATTGGGGTGTTTCGTGTGAAAACATGAGACGCAATGCTAACTGAAAGACTCACACTTTGGTCTCATATACTTTGGATTATAATAGGATCGGTGTTGAGAATCTTGTAACTATATTTCGTTGAGAATTTGAAGTTATAATAGTTTTCTATATTGTTTGAACAAAAAAATAAAAGAGATTTGAAATGAATAGTTTTAAATAATTGATAAGCCTCGTCTGTTCACGTAGCCCGTTAAAAAATATATTTTGTTAGCACTGATTGGTTTCAAATGGAAAAGGATATGCACTAACATGCAAGTGGATTAATTATATTTTACACACGTAAAGGATGAAAGTGAGTGCCATAAAATATAAATAAAACCCATGTGAACGAATTAATATCAACCAGTGGCAGATAATAGCTGAATCGGAGGTGAAACATGCAAACCACCTAGAGCAATTTAGGATTTTTGTTATTCCTTGCATACATCGAATAGTGGCCGATTTTTGTTGAGTATATTATGGTAAACATAAACATCTGATTCAATAAAGGGCAAAATAGATATGATGTGGTGAATGAAATTTTCAAGTGTTTTACATGCACAATTAAGCTTCAAATTTATGGACTAATTAGACGGGTCAAATACAGCTATGCACAGCAAGTTTTTTTTTAAAAAATGGAAGAAATATTTCTTTAAGGTTTGCTGTATACAAAACTAACGAACACAAGACCAATAATAATCTTTGGAATAGAAAAAAAAATGCCGCAATACATGCGTCGAAAAGAAGAGAAGATTGATGGTTTTAACAGTCGTCAAGCCTTGAAGCACAGGAAGTGGTGGTGGTGGGGGTGCGGCGACGTGATCTCTCTATCGATCATACCCCTAACCTGGCAAAAGTCGTCCACGTGGCACGGTATATTGATGGGGCCTCTCTGGTGGAACCCGTACTCCTCCTCCGCCTCCTTGAGCAGTTGCGTGAAGAGCGGGTGGTTGACGTAGATGACCGGGATGATGAAGCGGCGTTGCTCAGCCCCTTGGCCCACCGTGATGGCCAAGCATCCTCTGGGAACACAAGTACCAGTACCATTCCTGTGGTGCAGCATATGGAAATCGATCGAGTGACCGGCCTTCTTATCCCCTAACTCGCCAACTCCCTTGGGATCACAAGTACCAGGACTACCCCTGTGGAATCTCAATAGACCACCCTTTTTATCACCCTGCATATCGACACAAGTAACGAAAAGTTAACAGAAGAGGAGAGAATCAAAGGGGCCAAGGATCGGAGGAGGAGATGGCGAGAACGAAAAGGGCGGCGAGAGTGGAATCGGTGAGAGATGTAGGAGTATTATTAATATTGGACATGATGCATGGAACGTAGATAAATTTGAATTGGACAAGGAAACTAATCATGTCTGTTATATATACAGATAGGATTACGCGGAGAGAGAGATACCTTTGGGGAGAAGGCCGAGTTTTTATTCTGGGGAGGGTGGGTCAACTCATGACGTCACCTCGCTAGCCGACTTATTATCGGTAACAACTAAATAAAATCATGTATGTATGATCATGGGTCTCACGGAACCTATTCATTAAGAGATTATTAAATTTTAATGCACGTCAATAAAAAATTTGTAATTTCTTTCGAGAGAAAATTAAAGTTTTGATCTGTTCATTAAGAGATTATTGAATTTTAATGCACATCAAGAAACCATTTAGTAAATTTCATGTTAGGAGATAATATTATGGATAAAAAAGACAAAAATAAAGAACAGAAAAAATCATGTTCTTTGTATGTGATCAAACTGTAATTTCAATTTTGTCAATTAATAAGAAATATTTTGTGTCGGGAAAGGATCAGATCGTGATGCGACAGTTAAAACCATTTCAGCAGCACCAGTTGTGCGCGATCTGATCGAGAATAGAAATTCGGTTATTCTAGTCGAGTCGCAATAACTCTGATTCTTGAGAGTTTTTGAACATCGAAAGTAGACCGATTCTGGTGTGATAAAACCATGCGGAAGTAACCCGAAGTACTTCCTGAAATTGAAACTTGATTAAAAACAGATTAGAAAACATGTGAAATAAAGCGATAAAACAGTATGCTGGATTTGTTTATGGAAGTTCGAAACCATCGCTTCTACGTCTCCCCTTCTTTCAAACTGGAAGACTTCACTACAAGACTTTGATTTATACATAACTTGTACAAATCCACTCAGCTAGGACTTCCAACAACGCCAAAGCTGAACACTTAGACTCCACTATGTTCTCAACTCTGTTAACTTATTTACGTCTCTGTGAGAAAAACTACACTATGTTTAACGTCTTCGTGCTAAGACAAAATTGATATGATTTAGATTTACATTCACTCAATTAATCCGTTTTACTCAGCTCTCGTGTTTGTGAGTGAATGTGTATGTATGTGTGTGAGGATTTATCTATTTCAGCTCAGCTCATATATATCTTCACGCACTGTCGTCTTCTTTGTGATCTTTAAGCAGTATCTACGTGCACAACTTTATATTATGTTCTGGTACAAACTTGCACTCTGTATACATACGCATCATCACTCTATTGCGCTCTCAAGAGTCCTCATCCACTCATCGATGACTCTCCGACTACTCTTGAGAGTCTTGTTTCCCGTATTCAGTTCAGCTGATATATATAGTCTCATCTGATATGAACATTGGACACAAGCTCCTAGCCATTGAAAAACTTTTGTAAAGTTTCTAACATTGTGTACTTGTTGTCCTTTCTTTGTACAAGATTAGGTGGGGCTATTCATTAATTTTGTACTACCTCTGAACTGATGTAGACGTATCAGCAAATCAGTTTGAACCACTTCAATTCAATATTCCAGTAATGATTGTTCAAACTGCTTTGTCCGTCTGAGTTGGTATCATGTGCTGGTCTGACATGAACTCCACTGTGATCTATTCGTTTCAATCAAGCTCTTCTTTTCTTTATGTTAACCGATCTGTTGTGAAGCACCAATCTGATCGAACACAGAACTACACTCATTTGAGTTGCTATGTTGTAATCTGTTCTGCTCTGACCTATTATACTGTGCACTTGTTCTCATCCGAACTGCTATAAGCTGATCTGAACTATCTGATCTCAACTGTTCTATTCGGCTATGTTATGTTCTATTCAGATATGCTCTCATTTGATCTGAACTACGCTGCTCTATTTTGAACCGATGATCTGTTCTGAACTGACTCATCCGATCTGTTCTGCTTAACTCAATTGAGCTGATTCCGCTCTTCTCAACTCTGAACTGATTTGCACTATACTGTACGATTATTCAGCTCTCAATTCGGCTCTAATCTGATCTGATTCATGCACACTCACGTTAACTGTTAGAAACAAACAACAAATTTTATATCCATCAAAATTAAGATCTGATCTGCTTCAAAGATCCAAAATTTTGTTGCTAATAATATAATTTTAATTTTGGATATATCTAATGGTCACGTTTCCATAAATAATTAGGCCATATATATTATAACCTACGAAGGAATACCATCTCGTGGCCCCGTTGACTTTTCGGTTTTTGTTTTATTAGTTAGTATAAGTGTTGACCTACCGGGTGGGAGGCCACGTAAAACAAAAAAGACAACTCAGGATCTAGCATCATCGAGGCAACGAACCACTTTACCAATTAACAAAGTCATATTACGTTTTAAAAACTAAATTTCATCATGTATCATTTAAATATTGCAATTTTAGCTGCGTATTTATCCTTTCATAGTAATCTTGGTAAGGTGGTCCAAACTCTGAAGTTTTGAATTAATCATATGTCAAATCTCAATGATAAATCTGATCAGGATATAAATTAATGTATGGCGATCTCACGTGTCACGTTTTAATTCGTGAGACGGATCCTAATTGATGAAAATTATTAATTTTTATTTTAAATATTACTTTTATTATAAATATGAGTCGATTTGATCGTGTCATAAAAGAGTTATTCATCCACCAAAAATATAAATTTAATCTACATTTCATTTCGAAAATTCTTTTGATTTCATGTCTAGGTCAATATATTTTACATAAATTTAGTTGATTAGTTAAAGACTAATTCTATTATCATAATTCAAATATTCACGCGCTGAATCAAACATATCTATCATACTCTTCAAATTCTCGTTCGCACATTTATATTCATTTTGAACACTACACGAAGTGCTAATTAATTGTTTCACTGCAAATTATGTTTCGGGTAAACAAAAAATTGTTGAACATATTTTTTCATCACGGTTGCTTTGTGTTTATAGAACCAATTTAGCATTTTATAGGTAAAACCTACAAGTAAATAAAACGTCACAAACAATTACAGGACAAAGACAAAATAAACAAAAAGTTATATTTTAAGAAAATATATTTTCAAATGAAATGTTACTTTAAAATTTGGGGACACCAGGCCGCAAATAGATTACATTTTAATAAAAAATAGGGATCAAATTTTGTTGATTGAAGTAGTTATATTGGATATATGACTACATTTGATACCACAATTTAGCTATAGGACAAATTAGCAGCATTAAGTATGCCTATTACCAAATTGGCCAGTGAAAACAAATATTACATTTTATTAAATTTGTAACTCGACTAGTTACCGAACAAAAATTGGAAACAGTTTGCTGATACGTAGAGCAGTCAAAACGGACTAGATCCGTCGGGCTAGTCCGTCCCACCATAAAAAATAGGCAAGATGTGCTACTAAAATCACAGCCCGTCTGGCGGCGGGCCAAACATGTTGGCCCGTTTGAGTCACGGGTTGTGTGCGGGGCGGGACGGGTTTGCCCCGGCAGGTCACGGGAAAAAACTACTTATTAAATATTATATAATTAACATTCTTTCAAATTACCATCATATTTGGCTAAAAATTGTGTCACACATCATGATTTATGTATGATGAATTAATTTTAAAACGATTTGAAGTATTTAAACTGATTTATACTCGATTTCGTAAGATAATTTTTGAAAATTTAATTTATTTTTTTTGATAAATCCAATTTTAATTGAATTATTTCGAATTTGTTAAGTTTTTTTTAAATTCTAGTATTACATGTTTTGTGTACGGTTTGAATATATCATTTTTTTATTGAATTTATTTATATATAATTTGTGTAGGTTGTATTTTGACGGGTTGGTCCTCCAGCCTGCAAACCCGTGACGGGACGGGGCTGGCCAGGGCTATATAGACCCGTTAGATTGACGGGTTGGCCCGCCCCGCCCCGTTTGAAGGCGGGTCGAGACGGGACGGGCCGGCCGGTTTGACAACTCTATCTATCTGTATCTAAAATTAAAAGCATAAAGATTTTTTTTTTTCAAAAAATGTTGGAGACACCACTACAAGTGTTACTAAATTGCATTATAATTTGTACTGTCTTTTCTGTCTTTCTTTATAATTAATTATTTTTTTTTAAAAAAAAATGAATTTGAATGCTTGAATGGGTATTTATGTCCTTTGAGACCGTCTCAAGTTTCTACTTGAGATCGAATAAATTTCCAATAATCGATCAATTGTGAAATGTATTGTAAGTTACGATGCATTAAGAAAAGTTTTTATTTTTTTATTTTTTATCTTTCATCACAAAATTTACTTAAAAAACACTTTTAATAAAAAAAATTTTGAATCGAAATACTTCTTACACCAAGCACTCTCAGCCACGAGCCATGACAATGCCCAAATCACCAATTGGCTGGTATGTTATAATGGCTCATTATTTATTAACAAATTTTAAACTATATATACATTTGACCTACTATTGATAACTGTCTTACAATTATTTTGATTCAATACGATTAATTTGTTGAAATATAATTTTTGAAAAGGCAAATTAATTCTTTGTTAACTTTTTCTCTAAGTTTCTGTTTTATTTATATTAAATATTTAAGTTTAACAAACTATGTTTTCTGACAATTATTGTAGCATATACTTCTTCTTTGAGAAAAATGGCAAATGACCAACCTTCCCCATAACCTGAAATGGTTTTAGTCGGGCTCTAGCCCGTCAAAGGGCCACCCCACCAATGCTGGTGTGTCGGTAATAGCTAACCATATCTCTACCAATTGGCGATTCACATCAAACACTTCGTACATTTATCAACATTAAAAATGCTTGGTCATAAAAAAAAAGAAACTATCAAAAATAAATTAAAAACCATATTAAACTATGTTATATATATAATTTGTAAAAGAAAGTGAAGTCCTGTTAAAAATTTATACTACTTTTTATATAGATATTTGTATATATTATAATATTCGAAAGTCCACGTACCTCTTATTAGTTATGTACGTTATTTTTTCAACTTTTAAATTATATATGATCGAGAAGCAATGGAACGCACACGTAATGATGGGCAGTTTGATTGATTTCCAATCTTCAAAATGCTGACGTGAAATGGTGTAGCATAGAAATGGTATACTTCGATATGCGAGAATGGCTTGTTTCCAACGACAATTTTCCATTTACAGCAAAAAATAGATACGTAAAAATAATATACTATACACTTAGGTAGGTGTTGTCCACTCAGCTTTTCTGCGTCTCTCTATTACATACATACGTAAATACAATGACATGTTTTCCTTTCCAACTATTGAAACTAATCAAGGTCTGAAATAAACAAGAAATGTATATGATGAAAATAGAATAAAATAATTAAAAAATATGTATTCAATGGTTGCTATATTGATTTTATGTACCATGTGACACATGCAAGCAAGTATCGGATCAGTTCATCGATGGTCGACAAGTATAATGGTTCTAATGATGATTCTGCATGTTTTTTGTGTGTATCTCACCTGTGGATTTAAGAAACCCCGTGAATTGACTTGGATTACGGGTGTGGTTCTGGCAGTATTGACCACATCTTTTGGTGTAACTGATTATTCTTTATCTTGGGATCAAATTGGTTATTGGGCGGTGAAAATTGTAACAGGCGTACCTGAGGTTATTCCTGTAATAGGATCCCCTTTGGTAGAATTATTGCGCGGAAGTGCTAGTGTGAGACAATCCACTTTGACTCGTTTTTATAGTTTACACATTTTTGTATTGCCGCTTCTTACTGCTGGATTTATGTTAATGCACTTTCTAATCATAGTAAACAAGGTATTTCTGGTCCTTTATAGAGCAGATATCTACTAGAGATTTGAAATCAATCATTTATCACTTAAAGGAGGAATAATAGGATTTTATTGCTACAAGTATGAATTATTGAAAATAATGATCTATGGGTTTGGATATTTCCCTTCAACTAATTGTCTTGTGTACTAATCGTGGGAAATAAATAATATTGTGAAGTTGAAGGAAATTCTCCGAAGATAAAATGGATTATGGGAGTGTGCGACTTGAACTATTGATTAGTCTGTGTAGATATATATCTGCCACATTGGAATTCACAACCAAAAGTTTCTTTGTTCCAACCACCGTGTACGTGTAACCGCTATACAGAAGAGAGGCTGGTTCACTTAAAGTTAAAGAGAGTATTTTCTATGATTAGATCCGAATCATATTGTACATGAGTAGGCTCCGTAAGATCTGGTATAATTAAGTGAAATAGATAAAGATCTTTATCTATTTCACTTAATTATACCAGATCTTACGGAGCCTACTCATGTACAATATGATTCGGATCTAATCATAGAAAATACTCTCTTTAACTTTAAGTGAACCAGCCTCTCTTCTGTATAGCGGTTACACGTACACGGTGGTTGGAACAAAGAAACTTTTGGTTGTGAATTCCAATGTGGCAGATATATATCTACACAGACTAATCAATAGTTCAAGTCGCACACTCCCATAATCCATTTTATCTTCGGAGAATTTCCTTCAACTTCACAATATTATTTATTTCACACGATTAGTACACAAGACAATTAGTTGAAGGGAAATATCCAAACCTATGGATTATTATTTTCAATAATCCATACTTGTAGCAATAAAATCCTACTATTCCTCCTCTAAGTGATAAATGATTGATTTCAAATCTCTAGTAGATATCTGCTCTATAAAGGACCAGAAATACCTTGTTTACGTATCATTAGAAAGTGCATTAACATAAATACAGCAGTAAGAAGCGGCAATACAAAAGTGTGTAAACTATAAAAACGAGTCAAAGCGGATTGTCCCACACTAGCACTTCCGCGATATATATATATATATATATATATATTATATGTATATGTATATTTCCTTATCTCAATGATATATTAGTAGTTGAATTGAATATAAAGAAACAACAAATGAAAATTACAAATATGTATATAACCACCTTGTCTTATTGTGTGTTTGTTTGCGTATGTATGTACACACAAACACACACCCAGAAGAGATAGTCTCGTTGATATATGGATATCGAAACTGATGCTGATGTTCACACACTTGCAGGTGACTAGGCCGGCCGGGGTAGAGTCTGGCTTCAGATTGAGGGGAATGAAGCCTGGTCCGACCAAACTAATTAACATAAATAAACAAAAAAAATCTTTTCGTTAATTTCGTCGAGCCAGACGACATTCCCCTCAATAAATCACGTTTTTAGGGCTGGCAAGCTAGCAAATTCTTCGTTTTCGTTTCGTTGCACGCGCGTCTGTGTATATATATATAATCATGGAGGGTATGATGATATATATATATGATATTGATGATTGATAGAAGACGAAAAGAAAACGATATAATGGGGGTAGGGCTACACTACACATAATTTAAAGCTGCCCAACCAACAGATGGATCCATACATACGTACGATGATTTATGAGATGACAATGACCACACGGAAACTATGGGACCCCTCTCAATCAACAAAACAGTAATTATTATATATTATATATATGTATTTATGTAATGGCATTAGACTAAATTTGATTGAGAATTCAGGGATCCGTCCACTGCATCCGTGTAGATCGAAGAAGAGGTGGATTATTCGTACGT
>KQ998209.1:727435-737924 GCA_001598015.1 Dorcoceras hygrometricum
CATTGTAGGCGGCCACTATATCATGTGTATATATATATATATATATATATATATTAACATATTTATTTAAATATTTATTTATTATTATTTTTATTTATTTATTAACATTTTATTTATTTTTTCAAATCAAAGATATTTTCGGTAAATCGATACGGTATCGATATCATTTTTTTAATACCGTATTTTTCGATATATCGATTTTTCAGTATACCAAAAGATCGATATGGTATTAGTATCGTTTTTTTCAATACCGCATTTTCGATACAGTATACGATTTAATTTAGAAAAACCGATATATCGCGCGGAATCAACCCTAACTATATCATTGTATCTTAACTGACAAGACATAATCATAGTATTGGTCGAACATAATAACAATTCGGTGAGCAAGCCAGTGGTGGTACTTTAATTGTTGTATTTTATATTACGTGCATTGAAGTACGTAGCAGCGGTGGTTAATACATTTAAGGTTGTACTTATTGTTGTTAAGAACGTGCATCAATACAAGGTAACAGGAGTTGGGTGCATAGTAACATACGGTGGCATTGATCATTGTATTTACCGGTCATAATTAATGATGCTGATACTAATAATGGCGTACACTATGTAACACTATGGGAAGGTGTCCTTTGTTAACGGAGTTTATTAACTGATGGACGTGGTTATAAGCAGTTAGGGATCTCATGCAAAAGAACAGCTGCTTCAAGTATAAATGAAAAAGGTGGTGTGGGTGAGATTGGTAGGCGACTGGAAGAAGCCATTGGTTTGGATTTCTTTTCTCTTGTATCATACTAAAGAAAAAGTAAGAAAGAACGGCTTTAATCTGTCAAAGTGAATGTATCCCATTCAAGAAAAACTCCGATTTTCTGCAGGATTTTGGACGTTTCACTTGTTCAATTCAGTATGTCACTTGGAGTTCCATTAGGTTTAGCAAAATGGCAAGAGAAGTCATTGTATGTAGTGAAGCTCAGCAGATCCAAGGAGAACGAAGCTTATTTAAGCCGACACGCTTGGATTTGACTTTTATATATAACCTCTGGTATAGCTGTTATCTTCGTGTTTTTTGTTGAAGGAAAATAATATTCAATTATCACAAAGATCGATCAAAGAAAGTTCGTGTTTTGACTTCTGCAAGAAGAAGTTTGTATACGTATTTTTTTTCATTCTTAAAAAACTTCCAAGCTTTTAGAAAGAAAGTTAAATGATACCTTTGTAATTTTTGTTTCATTAGTTTTTAAGTTCGATTTGTTTAGTTTTTGGTGCGCTTGTAGATCACAAGGTCCTGAACTAATAAGTCAACTCCTCAAACATAAGTAGCTTCTAAATGTTCAATAATGCCGATTTCACTTTTTTTAAAAATTTCTCATAACCAATATTTTAAAGTAATTCGTCTCCACAAACAATAATTTATTTTAAAAATTTAAATATCACCCTAGACAATCACCACGTTTAATTCCAAACATTGTTTTGGAGTGTTCCGCCAGTTTTCCTCTTTAAGCAACTCCACCGCCAGTGTGCCTGTGTGTCCACATATTCTTCACATAATCAAATTCCTTCCAAGAATGACTCCATACGACCTAGGATGCTGTGAATGGAGAAAACTAATGAAGGCACAAAAAATGCATCTCTGTACCAATTCTCACAATATACTTGGTTTGAGAAAGTTCAATGAATCTAGAATGACTGGCAATATGTGAGCCATCATTATAAACTGGCGTTTTAACCGCGTGCAGTTTTTGCTATGTGGCATATAATTTCTCCAAGTCGGCAATTCATTGTTTTTTTTTTTTTGGTTGATTTTAAGATTAATAAAAGTGAGAATTTTTTTAGAAGATAGAAACTCCAATATCCCAATATTAAGTCAATGTTCAAAGCTGCCTCGTGAAGTAGGTGTTTTTTTGTTCTTCTTAAAGACGAAGTAGGAGGCATTCATCTGTCACTGATGATTGATCTGACATTTTATCGCAATATTAGTGGAAACTCTTTGTTTACCAAGTCGATGCTACAAAATATGGTGTAGTGGATCGTAGTGTACATTCATCAATTACCTAAATTGAACAACCCAAATAAACATCTATTACACTTTCATGAAGATCTTGTCTACGAAATGGGGTAGTCTCTTGCACGATTTTGACAGGAGTTATTGATGTTTATAGAGCGCATTTCTTAATCTTTGAAGTGTACTATATGTTGGAGATGTTTGGAGAATTTGAAGGGTCACCTTTTTATGACCATTAATCACCACTTTATGATCATAATTAGACATTAATGGCTATCTAATGAATACTTATGATGAGACTTCAATTTTAAAATTCAATACCTTGATTATCCACGGAGAACAAAAAAATATATGATAAAATAAGAATTTAACTGAATAGCATGTTGGAAATTTCATGTTATTGGACGTGCTCATGACGTTTTTGTTTTAGTTTTTAGATTGCATTGTGCAATTATGTAACTAGTTCAATTGCTTGGAGTGAACGGTGGATCTTGATTGAAGTCTTCTTTATAACTATTGATGATATTCTGGTCTTCGGATAGTATTTGAGTGTGACAAATTGCCCCTGACCAAACAGGTATGCTCTAGGATTGTGTGGTGAATCTGTTACCCAAATGATGCTATCAACAAATTAGTAAGATATCCGGTTATCTTGTACTTTGAGATACGTTAGTTAACAATTGAGAGACATTAGTTAAATGAAATTTATGATTCTAGAATATTATTTGTTACAACACAAACAAAAAGGACTTGGATTTCTATTAGACAAGTATTTATCTAATAGAAATATCCTGGCAAAAACATATTTGTGCTAATAGAAATTTTCGACTACACTCTTAGTAATAGTGGCCATTGAGTTTCCTTCTGAAACTGTTCATGTAGAATTTATTTTGTGGAGGTAATGGCATCCAGGTCACAGCAAGTGCAAGCCAAGCTTTGGGTAAAAAAGGGGAAACCTGAAAGTCATCTCATCGTATGCATTAATTCTGCTTGAACGGTAATTTAAATCATTCTTTTATATAGAATAATAATACTTCAGTGATTTTCAATCAACTAAATAAAATAGTTTTTAAATGCTTAACATGATAATAAAATATTTCTATATTTATTTTTATAAAAGTTAGGTTAAATATATGTGATTTATGATCACATACACTATTACGGTTATTTTTTTGTAAAGGATATTTGACTATTATTTACTTTTTTGATTGCTCATATTCACAGCCTAATAGAGTGAGCTGTAATCATCGATTTTTTAAAAATAAAATAAACCCTAGTCAATTTTTAGTGGTTTATTCAAAAAAGACATCAATTATATATTCTAAACAATGTTATTAACGTTCTAATTAAAATAAATAATTTTAGTCTCATTATTTGATTTTTTGATAAACCAAACGAGCCTTTTTCGTTTATTCTTAAATAACATAAAGATTATATTTCTATGTAATAAAAACATGACAACATCTAATTTCGTAAGCAATATTCATCATATCTATCATATTCAGATGTGAGCCTATTTATAGGTCGAAGTGGGAGAAATATCTCGCTCAGTATCCGGAGTTTTAAACTCCCGATTCTTAAAGATAAACATAAAGAATAAAATATCTTTTTATAATAATAATAAAATAAATATCGTGTTGCGTGCATGTCAATTCGGAATTTAAAACTTCGACTTCAGAAAGATAACAATAAAAATATATCGTTCTGCGTGTTCTGCGTCAGTCAGAAACCAGCATTTTAAACTCCGGATTGTAATAAATTTGCAACCCCACACGAAACTGCAATACTTTTACAATTTTAATTTTTTATTATTATCTTTTAAAAAAAATCTGAGCCCACATCTTTGGCTACAAAGCTCTCATAAGAAAAAAAAAAGAAGAAAAGAAAGTAAATTTTTTGGATAAAATGGGAAAAATAATTGTAGATGATATCTGGGAGACTGGGATCTAAGAGTTAAATCAATTTTAATTTATTTTCAACGTCAGGAGGCGAATGCTTTAAGAGAAAAAAGAGGAAACCTGAAAATCATCTAATCGTATGCATCCATTCTACTTGAAAGGTAATTTAAATCATTCTTTTATATAGAATAATGATACTTTAGTTATTTCAATCAACTATATAAAACATTTTTTAATGCTTAACATGATTATAAAATATTTCTATATTTATTTTTCTATAAAATTTAAGTTAAATTTATATGATTTATAATCAGATACACAATTACGGCTAATTTTTTTAAAACAAAGGATATTTTGACTATTATTTACTTTTTGATTGCTCGTATCACTGCCTAATAGAGAGGTCTCTAATAATCGATCTTTAAAAATAAAATAAACCTAAACCATTTTTTAGTGGTTTATTCGAAAAAGACATAAATTAATATATTCTGAACAATGTTATTAAGGTTATAATTAAAGTAAATAAATTTAGTGTCATTATTAGATTTTTTGATAAACCAAACTAGCCTTTTTCCCTTATTCTTAAATAAGATAAAGACTATTTTTATCTAATAAAAACATTACAACATCTAATTTGGTAATCAATATCCATCATATCTATCATATTCAGATGTGATGTCTTGAAGAAAAGAATAAAGAAAATACACATCTTGGGCATATGAAGGCATAATAAAGGAGTCATTTCGAAAAGATAATGGTTTATATATCAACAAAACTTAATTGTCAGCGTAATTTCATAAATTCACCAAATGCTATAACTATCCTTTTCTTTTTCCAGAATTACATAACTGCGTAGGTGAATTTTTTGGCTTGCATGGCTTTAGCCAGGCAACGTGAGATGCCATGCCACTACTCCTTTCATGTCATCATCTGCACAAGCTAACTCCTCCTTTAATGTCACCATCTGAGCTAATAGGGAGTTTAGCTCATGCCAATTACACAGCTTGGTCAGCTCTTTTTCAGCAACCTACATTATTATATGCTCAGTGTAATTGATTCAATTGTTAAATTAAAAAATTCGAATCTAAGGCAAAAAATTAATAAGTTAATTATGCTCACAAAATAATTAGATTCTTGCTCGTAAGGTGATCGCATTTTCAAAGTTATCTAGCTCGGCCTGCATGTTCTACACTGTTTTCCTTGCTCGTGTCCACTCACCATTTATCCCTGCTGGCACATTAGCTTCTAAGTCATTCAACTAACGTTCAATGCATAACCACGACGTAACTATTAGTTGTTGCATTCTGTTCAAGTTTCTACCACCACATTTCATGATTTCTGTTACAAAAAAAACAACGAAACGGTACGAGAAGCAAATGGCACCAGCACGCCGCTATCAAATCTAAAAGATCCGACCTTCCAAGATCTAGCAGTATTGACATAAAAGTCGCTTGCATGATCCCATACGAGCCATAATGTTCACCAGTCCGCAGGGTTAACATCAAGAATAACACAGATATAACACCGCAAAAATGAGGACAATAGCTCGTATTCCACCGGAACACCATCTTTCAACACAATTGTGACACTTAGTTCCATTGAAAAACGGAGCCAATAATGAGTCCTATAATTTGAATACATTCAATAAAAAATCTACAAAAAAACGTTGTACTCTGTCCCCAGAATCAAGCTTTCTCTTCCAAAAGTTCTCCATGAACCTCGAGGTTGCCATCACAAATATGCACATAACCCAACATAGAAACACCTTAACTAATACGAAAATCTTTCTATGACCACAATCCTCACAACCCTTCTTGTATTTGTGTTCAAATGCTAGAAACGGATCTGACATCGAGTGAAGAATATATGTAGTGCAGTAGAATCCAAAAGACACTATTACAGATGCAACTTGAACCACACACCAAGTCTTGCAAGTCATTCCTTGCTTCGTTGATCAATATTCTATGTTCGGACGAAGAAAAGATATTGGTGACCTTACCGTGGGAAAAAAAATAGTGGCCATGTTACTCTATATTAAAGACGCATTCCATAATCAGTAAGCAACAATACCTAAAAAATTAAGATATTTTAATGTTCTGATATATATGTTAGAGTAGATGCCCAACTAGCCAACTTGTGGCTTGTGGATTTATAGACTCTTGTATATGACAGTCTTTATATATGATATTCGCATTTGTTTATGGCATTCTTTATCTTCATTATGTTTATATAATGTTAACAATTGTGTTGGATAAAGACCTAGAATGCACCATAGTGTATGTTAGATGTGATAGTGGATATGACGGCTATCATGAAACACATCTAATAGTCACTGTGTATTCTGAATTAGTTCCTAGTCGATTGGGCCGTCAAAATGAGGATAAGGCCGCCCGAGCTTGAGACTAGTATCTGCGATGCGAAGTACCATGTTTCATTGGTATGGAACATTGTGATGTTCTGAGCATGCAGATAGATAGTGACCTGGTGATCTATCGAACTACCCTCGTTCGGACTTTCCAAGTGGTTACCATTTGTCGAGTGGATAAGTCCGAGGTCTTGGTTGTACTGATTAGTCCTCACGACTCGAAACGTCATTGAGACTCTACATGATAGGCGTCTCACTTTGACTCGTTTGCCGACTCACTTGGGGTCATTAGGCGGCGGGATTGGGTGAGATCCCGATGCGTGTAGGAGTCGATTCTTCGTTGTCTAGGATTCACCGCTAGCTCTCATGCGTGGATATCCTATGCTATCTGAGGGGATAATAGTGTATAAATCTCTGGCCAGAGTACTAAAAATGTTTTAGGTAAATGGGTTTACCTAGTTACACTCGTGATGTCACTATTCGATCTCCAAGATGTATGCATAGCTATCGGATCTCTAGCGACTCTCGATTTATCAATGGTCGTTGATCTGATCGGGATATATGGATTGAAAGGACCGTACTGTACGCTAACCACGACCAACTGGTTCTTGCAGGCACTATCAGTGATACCTAGGGGATCATGAGGCAATGTTGCTAGGCGCTTTACCATGATCCGTTGAGAAAGTCCGAAGTTGTGATTTCGGAGCCACAATGGTTGTGGGCCCACGGCTAGCTGTATCCATGAACCATTGAGGGTCACACAAGTACTGGATTCGTGATTCCCGCATGGAAACTGAGCTCAATATGTTGAGCATAGGAAGGGGATTTTAGGGAGTGCGACTTCCTAAAACTCAACATGGGTGAAATTACGATTTCCCACTGTTGAGGGGCAAAACTGTCATTTTGGACTAGGTATCTGAAAAATTGTTTTTCACATCATAATTTTTAGTTTTGGAAACTGAGTCGGTCGGTCCGATCTGATCGTCGATCGGAGTTATGATGAAACCGCAGTGAATTAAACGAACCGAATGTTCACATGGACCTGGGTTGGACCCAAGTCCATTGGGCCGGTTCAAGCCCATGAATGACTTATGTTTATGAGTTGTGTCTAGGGCTTAATTACTACACTAATTACAACCAAAACCTAGCCTCCAATCTTGAGAAGCCGCCGCCCCTCCTCCACCAACCTTACGCACGGCCGCCGCCCACCGTCGCGCCTCCGCCGTCCGATCTTCGCGTGATTAGACTTGTTCTGATCAGTGCGATGAGGTGATTCCGTTCGTGATAAAATCCATCAGATTTCTAGTGCAGGCTGATTGGAGGAAGATCGATTCCGGTCGTGGACCTGATTGACGATCTACCGCCGTCTATCGACAAGAGCCAGTTTCCCTGTGATTCTGGTTGGAGCCAGGCGCCTAGACGCCAGTAAGGTAACACCCCGAAAATCATCCTATGAATGGTTTATAGTATTGATTTTATTGTATTGAACGTATCCCGGCGCTTATTTTTAAACTTCCGCTACGCCGTCGGGAGACGGGATCCGGATCCGCCACCGTTTTCCGACAATATAATTGTCAAAGAAATTATGATTTAAATGCTGATGAAAATTCACAAATATGATGATAAAACTAAAATACATTTGACTGAATAAATAATTTGTTGTGTAAGATGTAATAAACAAGAGATTGAATGTAACGCCCCAAATTTAATGACTATCCCCACTGTACCAACACTGGTATTTCCAGCGTGTTTTGTCTTACTCGCACGCACCCTGAGAAACTTTCCAGTGGGTCATCCATCCCAAAATTGTCCCAAGTCAAGAACGCTTAACTTTAGAGTTCTTAAGTGATGAGATCTCGAAAAGAAGATGCACCTTGTTAATATGAGTAGTACCAATTAAATCTGATAAGCCTACCTCAACTAACCTTAACTACATCTATAACTTACCAGTCTCGTAATCCTCTCATTCTGGTGTGGGATCGGTTCATTCATGTGACCCTTCTCCTAGAAGCCTGTACAAAGAAGAATGAAGCAGCTCAGAGGTATACAGAGAAGGAAGAAACAACTTAGAGTTATACAGTGCAGAATGAAACAGCCCAGAGCTGTACAAAGAAGAACGTAACAACTCAAAGCTGTATGAAGAAGAACGAAGCAGATTGGAGCAAATGAGAACAAGAACAGATTAGAGGGATCTTTGCAGTGGATCAGCTGAGAAGAAGAAGAAGCAAAGAGTAGAATAGAGTAAGTCTCAGTTGACGACTAGATTAGAGGATCAGCTCAGAGGAACAACGTAGAAGATCAAGTCGGAGCTGGTCAAACGAAGTCAAACAAACTGTACGAAAACAGAACAAGCAAGGACAAAGCTGTACTCTGTCCGAGCTGAAAAAGTCTTTGAACTTAGCCAAAGCCGGTAGAGCTGTTGAAAGCCAAAAAATAAGAAAGGTTTTATGTCATGACTGAAGATCAGATTGACATGCACAAATTATGGTATCTCTTCAACGGTCACAATTCATCAAAAGCTACATATACTGAAGATTCAAATGAGGAGAGCAGTGAAGAGAGAGCAAAAAGAACACAACGAGGCATATACACGAGAGAAACAGTACGAAACAGAGAGGGAAGAAAATAGAGAGAAGCAGTCGACTATCAGATCAGAGAAGCGTCATCGTAAATGTCAATTGTGGAGCTTATCGGTTTTGAAGAAGCACTTCCCAACGTGCGAGACAACAAATGCGAGAGCTGAGCTACAAATAGATTAGTCCTCACAAACACACACACATTCATTCACATATTCGAGTGCATTGGCGAAACCGATTAGAGTGAAGGTGTAAACAAAAATCATTGTGATCTGTCATAGCACGAAGACGTTAAACTTAGTGTGTGTAGTCTTTGGAACAGAGACGATAAACATGGTCTTGGTGATGCAGCTCACACAGCTTGCGGGCTCGCGTGTAGCGTGGAGTGCTAGGAGTTCTCACAATCTTGGATGTTGGGATCGGGCTATTGCAGGAGCTGTAATAAGCAAATTATTCTAGTGGAAACCTTCCAACAATGGAAGAAGGGGAGACGTAAGAGATTCAGCTCCGAACTTTCATAAACAAATTCAGCTGTCTTCTGTACAACTTTCAATTTACAGTTTCAGCATACATGGATCGCATATTTTAAACCTTCAGCTTTCAAATTTCAGAGAGTATATTCAAATGTTTTTCGCCTCAATTTTTTATATCAGATCTCATATACTTCTCGGTGCTCAAAACCTTTAATGAACTAGAGTTATTGCAGCTCACGCAGTTTTTATTTCGTAATGCTCAAATCACACGCAGCTCTGCTCCGTGCTGATGGTCCCAGAAATAGGATCAATAAGTAAATAAGAGTTCAGAAGGGGGAGGTTTAATGACCTCTTTCGATTTTTGAAATCTTTTAAAATGTTTTACAAGCACAGCTTAACTTAAGCCTGAGTTAACAAACTTAAGGTATCTCAGTTTTATGCAAGTTTCTCGGTTAACTTGAAAAGTGCGAATAAAACCGATTAACTTGTGAATAGTAGATAAACACAATATATAAGTGCAGTATGTAAAAGATAAGGGTTCAGAGATTTGTTTCTGGAAGTTCGGACTTCAATGTCCTACGTCTCCCCTTCTTCCTCCTCGGAAGGTATCACTAGAAGATTTGATGAAAGTAGGCCTTCTATAAACACCCGATCACAAAGCCAGCAGCTATGAGAACTCCTAGTATCTCCACACCAATCCAAGCAGACGCAGCTTCTGGTTCACAACACTTGTATGTTTTTCGAACTGCTTTGCACAACAAGTTCGTTACATACTCAAAAAGATATTACAATGAAATTCACGTATTTGAGACTGTAAATTTTTCTGGTTTCTAAACACAGAAACTCGATTCAAAATATTGAACCAGAGAATAGACTCGAAGGTGTAAGAATGAATGTCAACGATTGAAGGTTCTTCGAGTCTTGTGAGCTTTTTGAATAGTTTCAACAGAGTGTAAGCTCAAGTGTATATTTCGACAGCGTGACCGCAATATGATAATGGCGAAGGATCATTTCTTCAATCCAGCTCCTGGTATTTATAGGCTTCGATTGCAACGGTCATAAATGTTTCAAAGGAAATAAATCCCGTTTGAATCACTGTCAAATAGTATGCCGTAATTACTGCTCCACTACAAGGTAAAATTCCCATTGACAGAGCCAATTTGTCGTATTTCCATTTC
>KQ998209.1:738636-786559 GCA_001598015.1 Dorcoceras hygrometricum
ATATTAACTATTGAAGTGACCAACTGTCTGCTGATTTACTTTAAAGAATACATCTGCTGAAATACCAGCGATTGGCTATGCGCAAACTCCATCAGCTGAATCCTAGCGGTAGCCCAGAACGCCGTCGTTTCAACTTATCTAAGCGCTGTTGTTTTGCATTTTCCAACGGAATATACTGGTGCAACTGCTGATTCTTTTCAAGAACTCTTTCTGCTGATTACCCTGACTGGTTCAACTGCTGATATACAAACGTGTACTGCAACGACGTCGTTCCAACTTACTCGAACGCTGTCGTTTTGCAATCCTTAGCAAAACACGCTAATTCTCAAATTCCTATGTTTGAATCTAATACACCTGCTGATTGCCCTCAACGGATGTACCTGCTGATTGCCTTGAATAGTTTACCTGCTGATTACTTCTAAAGTCATACCAACGACTGATTGCATACCATCTGCTGATTTTCAACGAACAGTCCAACTGCTGAAATACCACTACGTCGACTAAAAAGAACTCTCTTGTTGAATTCTTGTCTTATTTTGTTATCACCAAAACTGATAAATTTTGTCCTAACAATTTCCCCCTTTTTGGTGATGACAAAACTTCAGCAGCCGATAAAAAATAAATTTCACGCGAACTGCTGATAAGCAAACTTTCATTGATAATAGAATTGTACATAAGATTTGTACAAGATATCCTATCCTAAAATCTTCTTCTTCTCTTTAATATTTCACGCGAACTGCTGATAAGCAAACTTTCATTGATAATAGAATTGTACATAAGATTTGTACAAGATATCCTATCCTAAAATCTTCTTCTTCTCTTTAATAATCTCGCCTCCCTTCTCCTTCTTTCTCTATCTCGTTCAGCTGCTGCCTGTCTTTCAAGAGATTCACTGTTTCTGTCAGCATCCAACACACTCTCTACAACGCCTCTTTGCGCCATTTCAACTCTTTGTGCAAAATTTGGTGTTCTTACAGCACTATCCCCGCCTGTACCACTATCTCTGATTTGAGCATCCGGCGGTTGAGGTCCTCGGCTGCTACTTTCTTCCCCCTTTTTGTCAGCACTGTCCCGATTAATATAATTGACAAGCTCGTTCAATTGGGCATGAAGAATATTCTGATTCGCCTGTGCCTGACTTTGAAATTCCAGAAGTTGGTGAGAAAGAGCTTCCTTGGTCGCCTCAACATTTTTTAGAACATCCTTCAAGCCCGAGGCTATAATGTCCACTTTGGCATTTACTTCCTGCACCTCCTTTAGAACATCCGCTAGTCCAGTAAACATAGAAGCATTTTGAGCTAGGATATTTTTGCGGAATTCGTTAAAGCGCAGAGTCTGGACATCATCAATAGTGCGACCTTCTTGGCGTGCTCCTTGAACTAAATTTTTGAAGACGTCTACTTGTTCGCGCAGAGAGTCACGAAGGCCTTGTTCAATCTTATGCAGCCTGGAGGAAATGCCACTTTGAGATTCATTGAGCTGCTCCGATAGGATGGCCTGAAAATCAGCAAGAGCAGCAGAAAGATCTATAGAGACAGGAGGTAGAGAGAAGACCGTAGCATCTAAATCTGTCGCATCAAAATGTAAAGAGGAAGAACTGTCGGCAGAAGTTGGTGAAGACTCGCGTTGATCTAATGATAACTGTACCAACGGAGTAAGTGAACCTGTATCCTGTACATCCTGAGACTAAAAAATGGAGCTACGTTCTATCGGTACATCTTGATCACCCAACTCTGTAAGTAAAACAGACAAACGCTGTACATCCGAACCAAAATGGATATCAATTCCTCTTTCTTCAATAACTACGGAGCGAAGAGAACTGAAATCAATTGTACTCAATAGGTTTCTGAGCAAACTATACTCAATCAAAACTGTACAGAACTGTGAGATTCTAAAAGCAAAGACTGGGGACTGTCGGGGAGCAACACGGAAAATTGGTTCAACCATGGGAAAACCTCTACAAAAAGCCACTGAACCAACTTGGAGGAGTCTCCGCGAAGCCCAAAAGTCAACAACTTCTAAGCAGACATCCGCCCATCGCTTCTGCATCAGCCTGAAAAATTCACTCATGAGGGGAAGAGTGTCATCATATTGTCGTTGACGAGGAACTTCACTAGAAATTGCCAGCTTGGGAATTTTCACCCACCAATCAGCACACGGTTTTATTAACCAAACACCATCAACCCTCAACATGGTTCTTATCCAGCAGGAAGAGCGAGTCCTAGTGTTTCATCGGGCGATAACCGCGCCACGATCACGAGTTTCGCCTTCAAAAAGTCCGGAGTAACATGGTTGTTTCCACACAATACCGTGGGCTAGAGTCTCTGATTTCAGCTTCGCCAACACAAGATGATGAAAATTCGCCAACACAAGATGATGAAAATTAGACAGCTTATGCAAAATTTCAGGTCAACTGTTGAAGGTCCCTCACTTGGAACAAAATCTTTCTACGTTTCTCCAAGACTTTCCAAAACAACATTTCTTTATATACCAACAATGTACCGTTTACGCTGCAGGGCTATGATTGTAGAGTCTGTACCAGTCCATGTGAGAACCTGTTCCACCTTGGCAGAGAAATCCTCCATTTGTAAAGCTGCCAACTTCTCGCGGCTGAAGGAATGAAAGAATTGTTCCACTTCATTTATCACCTTTTCCCTCAGCTCGACAAGCAGTTCAATTTCCGCTTTAACCAATGCAACCTGTTCCTCAACAGGGTTTCCTTTCATAGGGTCTTTCTCAATCAAGAGTTCCTTTCCTTTGTCGTCAGCGGTGATTTGTGGAAGGGTGGCCAAGAAACAAGTCTTTTCATTTACGCCCGGGATTTTGATTCCTTTCCCAAGAGTGATCTTTGTAATTTCGACACCAGCAGAAGGTAACCGAACCTCTGCTGGGATGGACATGAAAATGTCGTCTATGGACATTGCCTCATCGGCTGACTTCTCCACAGCCTCTGCCTCAATATCCTCTGAAGATTCATCATTGGTACCCATCAACTGTTCCCCAAAAACTGTTATTTCCTGCTCACCCACTGTACTAACATCGGTGTCTCTAACCACTGGTAGATCCTGACTTGAGACCTCAAAGTCCATGGCATCCTCCGAGTCACTTGCTGTCTCAACTAATCTCTCAGTATCGCGAGCAGCAATGATAAAAATACGAACAAACCACGGGACTTCCTCATCAGCGTTATCTGCTGGGGGATTACCACCAGCAGCTGTATCCTCGTCGAGGTGCGCGTCAGTATCAGTAGAGAACTCTTATCAAAAACTCTTATCAAACAATGTCTTGGCCGTATCCTCTTTGGCAATAATTGGGTCCTTGGTGACGAAATCCAACTGATTAAGTACTTGTTGAATTACAGTCTCTGGGTCATCTATGCTTGTTACCTCAACTGATGGTTCTTCTGTCAACTGCTCATCAACCCTTTCAACATTTTCAATCTCTTCTGCTGGTCGATCAGCAGGAAATGCATCCACTGCTGCTGGTTGGTCAGCAGTATCAGCAGTAGGAGCGGTAGAACCTTCAATCATTTGTAAAGGCATGGCTTCCTGTGCCACGGTCACCATCCCTAAGGTAGAATGAGAAGTAACAGATTTCTTCTTTATTGTTCTCTTCTTTTTAGCCACTGCTGCTCCAACATCAGCAGGAGGTCTTTTCTTCGAGGCAACCTTTGGCTTGAGTGCCCCAGTAGCTTCCTCTGCATCAGGTTTATCATTATGAGAGACAAATCGATGCACAGTCTTGTCAGTGAGGATTTTTGAAGCAGGAAACGCTGAAGATTCGCCTAATTCCAGATTTGGAATATTCTCCAGCAGAAGACTTATTTGAACAGCGAAGCCCTTGGCTTGCTTAGACCCTGGAGACACCATTTTCTTAAGAGTGCTGAACAAAATTCTGGCCCAGTTCATCCGTACTCCACAAACAACTGCTGCCATCAATGAAAACTTCTCTACTGTAATGGCGTTGAAAGACCCTGCTTTCACGGAAATAGCTTTCGCCATAATGTCGCAAAGAAGGCGAAACTCAATTTTCATTTGATTCTTCCTTCCCGACAGACTTACTGGCTCACCCGACAGAGAGACGATGCTCCTAGAATCAAAAATTACATCCTTGGGAATCTCTGATAGATCTTCCAAACCATCTACTGGAAGTTCAAAAGACTCTGCGAACCATTCCTCGGAAATTTCTACCAACTGCCCAGCCACTGTACTGATAATTACACCCTCTCGAACTGAGGCGTTCTCGAAGAAGTCAACTAAAGCAGCTTCATAAATTACTGCTGGACATCCCAGAAAACCTGCAAGGCCGGATGCCATAAGAGCTTGAAACATGAACACCATACCTTGGTCATCCATGGCGAGAACTGAGTCAAAATCAACATGCTGAGAGTTGCTGTAGAACGAAGAAGCCATTTCTGATTGTAGATTGTCGAAAGAGCACCTATAAAATCTTTGCAGTAGAGAGTGCGCACAAGAGAGATATGCGAGAGAGAACGAGTATGCAACGTAAAAGAGGATGAAAAGACACGCGGTAAATAAGTAAAGAATGCGAAGAGTTTTTGGAGAGAGAAAATTTTGATGTGACATTTCGCATGGTAACAACACGTGTCAGCCATCCGTTAGCGCGTACACTGTTGGAAATGATTTGAAAAATATTCAAACAATTTTGATCGTACGGTGTAAAATATTTTCCAAAAGTTTAAACGAATAAAGTACAAAAATACATAGATTCGATCCACTGTTTTAAAAAGTCACAGCTGGTACAGTAAATGTAACAACATTACTGCTGATTTAATATATCGTTGAGGGTGGCAGGAGCTGGTCACATATAAGCATCAGCAGTATACATGCAACAACTGAGTATGTCCAGTTGTAGCATGTTCCGCTGACGTCACGCTTATCAAATCAACTCCTGGTTCCCCCGACTGATAATCTCCCAACGCAAGAGGCTTACCTCAGCTGATATCCTGATTGTTCCCCCTGAACAAAATACTAATAGCTGTTTGAAGCAACGACTGACAACCTGCTGAATGCGTTAGTGCACAAACAGTCAAGGCAATTCAAGAAGACCTAATATGTTTCTAAAGTAAGAAAACTTAGCGTCTGGTAGGGGCTTTGTGAAGATGTCGGCAACTTGCTGGTCAGTCGACACATACTGCAGCCGGACATATTTCTTCAGCACATGGTCTCTTATGAAGTGATGCCTGATCTCAATGTGCTTGGTCCTCGAGTGCAGTACAGGGTTCTGGGTGATTGCAATTACACTTGTGTTGTCACAGAGAATAGGGGCTTCGGAAGCATCAATGCCGCAATCCTTCAATTGATGTTGAATCCAGAGGATTTGAGCACAACAACTACCAGCAGCAATATACTCTGCTTCAGCTGTTGACGTGGCAATTGATGTCTGATTCTTACTAAACCAGGAGATCAGTCGATCCCCTAAGAATTGACATGTTCCACTTGTGCTCTTGCGATCAATCCTGCAACCTGCGTAATCTGCATCACTGTACCCAATTAGTTGAAAGCCGGAGTCTTTGGGATACCAAAGACCCGCGTTAGGAGTACCCTTCAAATATTTCAATATTCGCTTTACAGCAATGTAATGCGATTGCTTTGGCTCTGCTTGGAATCTAGCACACAGACATATAGCAAACATGATGTCTGGTCTGCTAGCAGTCAAATATGACAGAGAGCCTATAATACCGCGATACAAAGATACCTCGATGGCAGTTCCAGCTTCATCTTTGTCGAGTTTGATTGTGGAGCTCATGGGAGTCGTTGCTGCTGAACTATTTTCCATTCCAAATTTTTTCAGCAGTTCTTTTGTATATTTCGCCTGATTGATGAATATGCCATTCTCCAATTGGCGAACTTGTAAGCCCAAAAAGAATGTCAGCTCCCCCATCATGCTCATCTCGAATTTATCCTGCATCAACTTAGAAAATTTCTTGCACAGTTTGGGGTTAGATGACCCAAAAATAATATCGTCAACGTAAATTTGAACAAGTAAGACATGGTCATCCTTAACAAATTTAAACAATGTTTTATCCACTGTGCCTATCGTGAATTGATGTTCAAGCAGGAATTTTGTGAGTGTATCATACCAAGCTCTGGGTGCTTGTTTCAACCCATGTAGAGTTTTATCCAGTTTGTAAACAAAGTCTGGATATGTATGATCTATGAAGCCAGGAGGTTGTGCAACATACACTTCCTCTGTCAAGACACCATTTAGAAAGGCACTCTTGACATCCATCTGAAAGACTTTGAAGTCTTTAAATGCAGCATATGCAAGAAACATGCGAATGGCTTCTAATCTAGCTACTGGTGCAAATGTTTCATCAAAATCTATCCCTTCCATTTGTCTAAATCCTTGTGCAACCAGTCTAGCCTTATTTCTAGTTACTAAGCCATTTTCATTCAGTTTGTTCCTAAAGACCGATCGAGTTCCTATAACTGAATGATTCTTAGGTCTAGGTACAAGTTGCCATACTTTATTACGTTCAAATGATTTTACTCTTCTTGCATACATCTATCCAACTTGGGTCTGCTAAAGCCTCATCTATCTACTTAGGTTCTATATGTGATAGAAATGCAGCATCAAAATGATCATGAGATAGCTAGCTTCTTGTGCGAACAGGGGATTCGAAATTACCTATGACTTTCTCAGGTGGATGATTTCTATTCCACTGGAGATCAAGTCCAATGGGATTTGATCCTTATTCCCTCTGAATTGCTGGATGGTTAGCAGCGACTGGATCAGCAGCAGACGCCATTTGATGTTGAATATTGTTAGTTTCTGCGACTGCTTCCAGCTGGTAGGAGGTACTTGCTGCTGGTATATCAGCTGGTGGCCTTGATGTGCTAGCGGATGATTGACCAGCAGGTGGCCTTGATGTCAATTGATTAGAACTTGCTGCTGGTTGTCCAGCAGTTGAATCTAGTGCCGACTGAAAAATCCTTGCGGCTGATTGTCCAGCTGGTGGACTTAACACTCGTTGAATATCTTTTGCGACTGATTGTCCAGTCACTGGTCGAGCATCGTCTGATTGTATATTATCGTGTATTCTTCGATGCTTCTCCTCCAGCAGTAGGTGCACTTGTAATTCGATCCTGCGGCTGATCCATGTTAGTAAATCAATAACAACTGGATTACTGTTAGATCTTTATTGAGCGTTGTTGGGCATCTGGTTGTTCCCCCTCAGCTGATTCTCTTTGTGCCACGTCATCGTCTGATTCTTCAAGACTTGTCGATTCCAGACGTGAGCACAAGTCGTGAAGGCTTGCAGCTGAGTTTGACTTGAAGCTAGTTTCATCGAAAACCACATGAGCAGTTTCCTCAACACTTAAGCTTCTGCTGTTGAACACTCTATAAGCTTTGCTTACTGCTGAATATCCTAAAAAGATACCTGCATCAGATTTTGGTTCAAAAGCTGTTAGATGCTTCTTGCCATTGTTGTGAATGAAACATTTGCATCCAAACACCCTGAAATAAGAAATATCAGGCTTCTTGCTATTCCAAATCTCATAGGGCGTTTTATCAACCATCCTATTTATCATTGATCTGTTCTGAGTATAGCATGCTGTATTAACTGCTTCTGCCCAAAATTTTTGTGAAATGCCTGAGTAAGCAATCATAGATCTAGCAGCTTCTTTTAAAGTACGATTTCTCCTCTCAGCTAGGCCATTCGGTATCAGATTTTGATTTTAAAAACACCGCCCAAGTATATTTAGTAAAATCATCAACAACGACTAGGGTGTAGTTCATTCCCCCTAAGCTGGTTATAGAAACAGGACCAAAAAGATCCAAATGCAAAAGCTCTAAGCTTCGGGAAGAACTTTACCGCCTTTTGTTTTTAAAGTAGATCGAATTTGTTTTCCCAGTTGACATGCTGCACAAATCTTGTCCTTAGAAAAACTTTTTTTTGGCAGACCAGAAACCATATCATGCTCACTCAACTTAGCAAGTGTTTTAAAATTCAAGTGATTCTTTCTTTGGTGCCACAGCCAGCTCTTGGAAGAACCAGCTGCAAGGCAAAACTGTTCAGGTTCCTGCTGATCTGACCGGTCGATGATGTAGGTATTCTCCACACGTTTTCCTACCAACACAGTCAGACCACTTGGATTCTGAACCGTGCATGTGTGTTGTTGAAACTTTACTATGTAACATTTGTCACATAGTTGACTAATACTAATCAAATTATATTTAAGATTATCAACAAGAAGGACATCAGCAATAGAAATGTTACCGTGGATAAGCTTACCCTTACCCACAGTGTTACCATATGCGTTGTCGCCAAACACAATCTTAGCTCATTTTTGAGGAATCACATCTGTTAGCAGCTTTCTATTTCCTGTCATATGTCTTGCACAACCGCTATCCAGGTACCACAAAGTTGTTTCAGCTGCTTCTTTGTACCTGTTAACCTGCAATCAAACAAGCAGCTTTTGGTACCCAATTTCACTTGGGTCCAGATTGGATTACCCCTTTCGGGACCCAGACTTGAATTATCCTTACGGTCTTTCCAGTGCTAGGATCCACGAAAGTCTGTGCAAAATTACGTGCAGGTCTTTTGAATTTCGATTTGACATATTGACCAACAGGATCTCTTCTCGGCCAAGTCTTTTTCCAACCATATTTTGCCTTCCTAAAGTTACGCCGTGGCTGATTTGGAACATAGGACTTGGAACCAGCTTTCGCTTTGTCCTTGTCCAATCTGTCCTTTGACCAGCAGGGCTTGGAACTCTCAGGCCTTTGATAGCCGAGGCCATCTTTTCCTTTTCCTTCATAACTTGACTGGGAAGAGTTCTGATCAGCATATCTTATCGACTCAACGCAATCATGTATCACTTCAGCTTTGACAAAGCTCATTTTATTGAACTTATCATACACCGGTTGTGATTGAGTACTTGTCTCTCCTTCACTGCATGCACCACTATTGAATCCCAAACCAGACCTATCATTGACTAGTTTTTGACTCTCATGCAGCTTGTGAAGGTTACGGGAAGAATTATTCCAAGCGCTCACAACTTGATTCAATATTTCTATTTCATCTTTGAGCTCACTGTTCTCATCTTTCAGCATCTCATTCTCAGCTGTTAGCCTACTCAACTCAGTCTTTAAACTGTCAACATCCTCAAGCTCAACAGAACTCGATTCAGTCGAACTATTTTGCAGACTTATGTTTTCAGCTTTCACTTCCTCGAATGAGCGAGAAAGCTTCCTGTACTCTTTGACCATGTCATTTAGTGCAGTGACAAGGTCATCACGTGTAAATTCAGCGTTGGAAAAGTCGAATACCTCGTCGTCATCCATCTGGTCTGCCATGAGACAATGAACTTCCTCCTGTTCACTATCACTTGAAGATGAGCTGCTGCTGGATGACTCTGAGTCGCTATCCGCCCAGCTTTTGGTGCTTTCATCAGCAACCAATACTTTTCGGTCATGTTTGCGGCTAAATCTCTTGTTGCTGCTAGTCTTCATTCGCCTATCCTTTGATCGATCCTTGAATTTTTCCTTGGACTTGTCTTTGGACCTTTCAACAGTTCTTTCATCATCTTCCTCCTCTCTTTTGTGTCGCTCATCCTTCTTGTTGTCTCGTTTGTATCTGTCATCTTTCCTGGGTCTGTTGCAATCAGCAGCAAAATTACCTGGACGATCACAGTTATAGCAAATTAAGTCAGATGCAACTTTATCATATTTATTAAAATTATTGAAAGAAGTAGAAGGGTTGAGAGATCTTCTCAGGTATTTCCCAAACTTCTTAACGAAGAGGGACATGCCATCGTCAGAGAGTTGATCTGCTGATTTGCTTGTGCTTGGAGAGCATGGTTCAGCAGTTGTAGCAGCAAGAGCTTTCGTCGGCTGGGAGGTTGATGGACCAGCTTCTAATCTTGTCTCCAACTCAAACTCATATGCTTTCAAGTTGGCAAACAAATCGTGCAGCTCTAGCTTGTTCAAGTCTTTTGATTCCCTCATGGCCATTGTCTTCACGTCCCATTCTTTGGGTAGCGCTCTCATGACCTTCAACGCCAACTCCCTGTTGCTGTATTCTTTGCCCAAACTATTCAGCTCAATCACCACAGCGCTAAATCTTTCGTCAAACTCGGCCATTGTTTCTCCATGTTGGGGATCCGGATCCGCCCCCCGGTAAGGCAGCGGAAGAACAGAAAATATACAGCCAGGAGATGATCAATACGAGACATAAATAATTTTAAGTATCGTCATACATAGGGTGTTCAAAAACACTATCTTGCTGGCACTTGTGCCTGGCTCCAACCGTAGTTACAATAACGTCGGCTCTTCTCGGTAGATTGCGATAGATATCGCCAATTCGGTCCACGACCAGAAATGAGACTCCTTCGTCAGCCTGCACTAGAAGGACCGACGAGATCAGCACGAACGGATTCTCATCGTCGAATTGGCCGGAAACGATTTTCCGGCAAAGACGGGCGGCGGCGGCGGCGGCGTGAGAGAGGAGGGAGGCGTGTTTAGCTTTAGGGTTAGGGTTATCAAGTGTTGTGTTATGATTAAAGTCCTTAATTCTACTTTAAATAGACAAACAATGGATTTGAACCGGCCCAACGGGCCCCGGTCCAAATGACGATATCCATTGTTGCGACTTCATCGTAACTCCGATCGCCGATCAGATCGGACCGATCGACTCAGTTTCCAAAACTGAATGTTATGATGTGAAAAAAAAATTTTCAGATCATCTAACCCTAAGTTGCAAAATGATCGTTTTGCCCCTCAACAGCGGGAAACCCCGGTTTGACCCATGTTGACTTTTAGGAAGTCGCACTCTCCAAAATCCTCTTCTGGCGCTCAACACATTGAGCTGAGTATCCGTGCGGGAGTCTCGAATCCAGTGCTTGTTTGACCCTCAATGGTTCAGGGATACATCTAGCCGTGGGCCCACAACCAATGCGGCTCCGGAATCACAATTCCGGACTTGCCCATCGGATCATGGTAAAGCGTCTAGCAACATCGCCCCATGATCCCCTAGGTATCACTGATAGTGTCTGCAAGAACCAGTTGGTCGTGGTTAGCGTACGGTACGGTCCTTTCAATCCATATATCCCGATCAGATCAACGACCATTGGTAAATCGAGAGTCGCTATAGATCCGATAGCCATGCATACATCTTGGAGATCGAATAGTGACATCGCGAGTGTAACTAGGTAAACTCATTTACCTAAAACACTTCTAGTACTCTGGCCAGAGATTCATACACTATTATCCCCTCAGATAGCATAGGATATCCACGCATGTCTGCGAGCGGTGAATACTCGACAACGATGCATCGACTCCTACATGCATCGGGGTCTCACCCAATCCCGACGCCTTATGACCCCAAGTGAGTCGGCAAACGGGTCAAAGTGAGATGCCTATCATGTAGAGTCTCAATGAAGTTTCGAGTCGTGAGGACTAATCAGTACAACCAAGACCTCGGACTTATCCACTCGACAAATGGTAACCACTTGGAAAGTCCGAAGGAGGGTAGTTCGATAGATCACCAGGTCACTATCTATCTGAATGCTCAGAACATCACAATGTTCCTTACCAATGAAACATGGTACTTCGCATCGCAGATACTAGTCTCAAACTCGGACGGCCTTATCCTCATTTGACGGCCCAATCGACTAGGAACATATTCAGAATACACAGCGACTATTAGATGTGTTTCATGATAGCCGTCATACCCACTATCACATCTAACATACGCTTAAGTGCATTCTAGGTCTTTACTCAACGCAATTGTAAATCATTACACACATAATGAAAGTAAAGAACGTCATATAAAAGAATGCGAATATCATATATAAAGACTGTTTCATACAAGAGTCTACAAACACACACGCCACAAGTTGGCTAGTTTGGCATCTACTCTAACAATCTCCCACTTGCCCTAAAGCCAACTACTCATCAGACGCAGTCCCATTGTTTCGCGATGTTTTTCAAACAACGGTCCAGGCAAGAGCTTCGTAAGTGGATCAGCAACGTTGTCCGCAGAGGCGACTCTCTCAACTGCTATGTCACCTCTAGCCACAATATCCCGGATTATGTGGTATTTCCTCAGTATGTGTTTGGATCTTTGGTGAGACCTGGGCTCCTTTGCTTGCGCAATGGCACCCGTGTTGTCGCAGTATACCGGGACTGGACCAACTCCATTAGGAATGACGCCCAACTCTTGGACGAAATTCCTTATCCAAACGGCCTCCTTAGCAGCAGCTGATGCTGCAATGTACTCAGCCTCAGTGGTTGAATCCGCGATGGTGTCTTGTTTGGAACTCTTCCAAGATACAGCACCATCATTGAGCATGAATACAAATCCAGAGATTGATTTCGAATCATCCACATCACACTGGAAGCTAGAATCAGTGTAGCCTTCCAGTTTCAGTTCTCCACCCCCATAGACCATGAACATATTCTTATTCCTTCGTAAGTACTTAAGAATATCCTTCACAGCCTTCCAATGCAATTGGCCGGGGTTGGCCTAGTAGCGGCTCGTGACACTCAGAGCATATGCGACATCAGGTCTTGTCGAGATCATGCCATACATAATACTACCTATAGCCGAGGCATATGGTACACGTGCCATACTCTCTATCTCCTCATTAGTCTTTGGACACATAGACTTAGATAGAGTGACCCCGTGGCACATAGGTAGGTGCCCTCTCTTGGACTCTTCCATAGAGAACCTCTTAAGTATGGTATCGATGTAGGTAGCTTGGGTGAGTCCGAGCATCCGTTTAGATCTATCCCGATAGATCTGTATTCCAAGAATATAGGATGCTTCACCCATGTCCTTCATCGAGAATCTACTAGACAACCATACTTTAGTTGACTGCAGCATTCCTACATCATTCCCAATGAGTAGAATGTCATCAACATAAAGTACTAGGAACGTCACAGCGCTTTTAACTACCTTCTTGTAAACGCATGGCTCCTCGGGATTCTTGATGAAATCGAATTCCTTAATTGTTTCATCAAATCTTAGGTTCCAACTTTGCGATGCTTGTTTGAGACCGTAGATCGATCTCTGAAGCTTGCATACTTTATGCTCGCTTCCAACAGATGTGAAACCCTCAGGCTGCGTCGTATAGATATCTTCCTTAATGTTTCCATTGAGGAACACAGTTTTCACATCCATTTGCCATATCTCATAGTCGTACCATGCGGCTATGGCTAACAATATTCTAATTGACTTGAACATTGCGACGGACGAGAAGGTTTCATCATAGTCAACACCTTGCCTTTGATTGTAACCCTTCGCGACCAGTCGCGCCTTGTAGGTCATTACCTTACCATCAGGCCCGAGTTTCCTCTTGTATACCCATTTGCACCCAATAGGAACAATTCCTTCGGGAGGGTTAACAAGAGTCCAAACTTGGTTAGCATGCATTGAGTCAAACTCAGACTGCATTGCTTCAAGCCATAAATTAGAATCAGACGGAAATTGCCTCCTTGAAAGTTCTTGGATCAGATCCAACAACTCGATCACCTTGATCATCTTCAAGGAGAAAACCATATCTCTCAGGAGCCCTAGGAACCCTTTCGGATCTCCTAGGTGCGACCATTTCTGGTATTGGCTCTGTAGGTGCGGGAGATTCACTCGGTACTTCGATTGGATCTCGAACCTCTTCGAGTTCTACTATCTTACCCTTTCTATCAAGTAGAAATTCCCTTTCCATAAAGATGGCATTCCTAGAAACAAACACTTTTGTTTCGCTCGGATAGTAGAAGTAGTAACCAATGGAATTCTTTGGATACCCAATGAAGTAGCATAAGATGGATCTCGTATCCAGCTTATCTCCCACTGTCTGCTTCACGTAAGCAGGACATCCCCAAATCCTCGTAAATGAGTACTTGGGTGGTTTGCCCATCCATATCTCATACGGAGTCTTATCCACTGCCTTGGTGTGGACATTGTTCAACAACATGACCGCTGTTTCGAGCGCATAGCCCCAAAACGAGGTCGGAAGCTCAGTGAAGCTCATCATAGATCGAACCATGTCCAACAAGGTCCGATTACGACGCTCCGCTACACCATTAAGCTGTGGTGTGGCCGGAGGGGTCCACTGTGAGAGAATCCCATTCTCTTTCAGATAATCTTGAAATTCAGCACTTAAGTATTCACCACCTCGATCAGATCGAAGTGCTTTAATACTTTTGCCTAATTGATTTTCTACTTCAGCCTTGAATTCTTTGAACCTTTCAAAGGATTCAGACTTGTACTTCACTAAGTACAAGTACCCATACCTAGAGTAATCGTCGGTAAAGGTGATGAAGTATGTGTGACCGTATTTAGTACCAATACTAAATGGGCCGCACACATCAGTATGGATCAAATCCAATAGGCCTTGGGCACGTTCACCCTTGCCCTTGAAGGGTTGCTTGGTCATCTTTCCCTTAAGACAAGATTCACAAGTCGGCAGAGAGTTGATGTCTGACAGATCAAACAAGTCACTCCTAACTAGCTTGTTCATCCTACTTATGGAAATGTGACCTAGCCTAGCGTGCCAAAGTTGTGTTGGGTTCAAGTTATCGTGCTTCCGTTTAATCGTTGTTGTATGTGTTTCGACATCGCGAGTTGGAACGTCTTTTAATTTTAAGGTGTATAAATCGTTTTCGCGTTCCCCAATTCCAATTAAACATTCATTCTTGTAAATATTGCAAATCGAATTAGCAAACATACAAGAATATCCATCACTATCAAGCATAGAAACAGAAATAATGTTCTTTATTAATTCGGGAACAAATAAAACGTTTCTCAACAACAACTTAAAACCAGAAGACAGAAATAAATAAACATCTCCTATAGCTACTGCAGCAACTCTTGCTCCATTGCCAAGCCTCAAGTGGGTCTAACCCTATCTAAGACGTCGACTTCTTGTCATCACCTGCAAATCATTGCAGATATGAGATCCACATCCGGTATCAAGTACCCAAGAAGTCGAACTAAGAGACATATGTTTGGTTTAGAAGCCTTTGCCTTTGGCTTCTTGGCGGACTTTTCCTCCTTCGCAGGAGCAGAACGTTTCTTGCTCTTGCGTCTGGGCCCCTTCTTCGCAGAGGAAGAAGAACCCAGAAGGAGGACGGGTTTGTCCTTCTTTATAGTCCCCTCAAACACTACAAGCATGTTAATCACCTCCTCAAGGGTGGCTTCCAGCTTGTTCATGTTGAAGTTGACCACAAAGGGGTCAAATGCAGCAGGCAGTGAGAGGAGAAGTACATCCAATGACAGCTCATGTGGAAGTGCGATATCAAGGCCCGACAGCTTTTCAACGAGCCCAATCATACGAACCCCATGCTCGCGGACCGAAGTCCCATCGCGCATGCGGCTCGTCATCAGCTCCTTGACAGCCGTGAACCTCTCATGTCGAGAGTTCTCCCCGTACAGTTCCTTGAGATGAAAAAGTATGGCAGAGGCATACTTTGTCTTCTCAAAGCGCCGTTGCATTTCATTGGACATCGATCCCATCACATAGCATCGAGCCCTAACATCGTCGTCCCGCCATTGGGTAAGCGTAATCAGCTCCTCAGGGCTGATGTCGGCAGGGGTTTCCTCCGGAGGGCATTTCTCTATCGTATAGAGAAGCTTCTCTGAAGCCAAATCAAGATTGAGGTTCCCGGAGCCAGTCTTGGTAGTTCAGACCGGTGAACCTGTTGCTATCCAGTATAGAAGCAAGCGGGTTTTTCATCGAAACCATTTTATATAGCAGTTATACTGAAAAGGAAAACAGACATGCATTACTAACTATATAAAATAAACGCTAAGACATAAAACATGGTCCTTTAGTTTTATGAATTACCCTCCCACTATTTTAACGATTTCATCACCCTCTAATGAAATCGAGAAAACAGGTTTCTTTAGTGGATACACGGAGCCCAATCAGGCGATCATGGACCCGAATAATATCAGCCATCCATGATCCCAAAAAGGTAGTTTCCGATTGCAACCGGTGCAACCTCCATGTATTCACCTCACGTCCAATAAGGGCCCAATAATATGACGCCGTTTACTATCACATGTCAAGATTGACCCATCAATGTTGAGTCGTGAAGGACGGTCCCCTTAACGTCCCCAATAATATGAGCCAACGTTAAAGGGAGTTTCAACCAACTCACAACAATTGTCAATGGCGTGGACAGCTTTCCGGCATACATGACCCCCTCAATAATATGAGCCGGGCCATGTATACGGGTAGCATCGACGTACACCCATTGTTGATGGAAGGTAGGGTTAATTTAAACAATTTTAAATACCCTTTAGTTTATCAAATAAACATTTTTATCTTGATATAAGTTTTAAATCAAATTTAAAATGAGGGATTTTATTTTTGAAAAGTTTTGGTCTCATGCATATTTAAATCTAGAATTTAAAACATGCAACATGCGGATTCAATTAATCTATATATCAAATATACAAAGTAATATTGGGATGATCGATCGCGAGAGCTATGCGGTCCGTGGTTGCCAGTCACGGACCTGGGTCCAATCCTAGGGGTAATGCAATATGCAATGCAATCCTATTACAAAGCTTTCCGGTTTTACAGATCTTCGGTCTTCAATATCTTGATCGTCATCGTCCATCGTCTTCGGATGTCCTCCCACTAAATCTAGTAATTTACATTTAAATTTACTATGACAAATAAGGGATACATTTATCAAGGGGTGGGAACGGGCCACAAACAGGCCCACTTTAAATGATAATCAAATATATACAAACCGAAATCATACAAAACCTATTGCATACACCTAACACATTGGGCACGACTCTCGATCATCCCAATCATGCAATTAATCTAATTAACATGCATAATTTAAATAATCTAATTATTTATCGTAAAATAATATTCTAATTACGAAATCGTATTTTATAATAAAATCGCATTTTGCCGATAAAAACAACTTTTAATCAACAAAATCATATTTTATTACAAAATCATATTTCATAATTAAAATCACATTTTACTAATTTTAATTGTATCATTATTGGGTTTAAAACAATTTTAGGCCCAAAGACTTAAAATTTCAAAATCGAACAAAATCGGGCCCGACATCGTATACTGGCCCGAAACTTCACGGGCTGCCCGGGACAGGCCCGAACCAAACCCTAGAAGAATCAGACCAGCCGTCACGACATCGCCGGAGCATCGCCGGATCGGCGGCCGGCCGGCGGCCGCCATCGACGAAATCGCGCCACGAAATCGCGCGCGCCACAAGCGGCGCACGCGGCCGCGACAAGCGCGGCGCTCCATCGACGACGTGCGCCACCATGCGCGCAATCGTGCGGCCAGCAGCGTCGCTTTGTCTCGAACAGCGCTGCCCACCGTCGACCATCTCGTGCAACGTCGAGCGGCCAGCCATCGTGCAAGACACGCGACCAGCGCGCGCGACGACGTCCGGCCACGACATGCAGCAGCGGCGCGAGGGGCGCGCACGTCTCGACCAGCCGTGGCGTATTCGCCCGGCCACCTCGCTCGTGTCGTGCGGCCAGCGCGCGACATGAGATCGTCCATCGCGCGATGGTGTCGCGCGTGCCGTAGCGCGCGCGCGACGTGTTGGTCGCCGCCGCGCAAGGCGGCGGCCCGACGACTTGTTTCTTCGATTTTCTTTTTCCGATCTGAAAATTAAGATGTTAGATACAATAAGGCAATTCGTATTGATTAGATCCAAAAACCTGGCTCTGATACCACTGTTGGGGATCCGGATCCGCCCCCCGGCAAGGCAGCGGAAGAACAGAAAATATACAGCCGGGAGACGATCAATACGAGACATAAACAATTTTAAGTATCGTCATACATAGGATGTTCAAAAACACTACCTTGCTGGCACTTGTGCCTGGCTCCAACCGTAGTTACAATAACGTCGGATCTTCTCGGTAGATTGCGGTAGATATCGCCAATCTGGTCCACGACCAGAAACGAGACTCCTTCGTCAGCCTGCACTAGAAGGACTGACGAGATCAGCACGAACGGATTCTCCTCGTCGAATTGGTCGGAAACGATTTTCCGGCGAAGACGGGCGGCAGCGGCGGCGGCGCACGGCGGGCGGCGGCGGCGGCGTGAGATGGAGGAGAGGAGGGGCGGCGTGTGGGAGCTCTAGGGTTTAGAGGGTTATGAGTTGTGATACAATGAATTACTCAAGCCCTAATCACATTAGTGTATATTAAATATACTTGGGCTTGAACCGGCCCATTGGACTTGGGTCAGGCACAAGTCCATATGTGAACATTCGGTTCGTTTAATTCATTGCGGTTTCATTATAACTCTGATCGACGATCAGATTGGACCCTCCGGAATCACAATTCCGGACTTGCCCATCGGATCATGGTAAAGCGTCTAGCAACATCGCCCCATGATCCCCTAGGTATCACTGATAGTGCCTGCAAGAATCAGTTGGTCGTGGTTAGCGTACGATACGGTCCTTTCAATCCATATATCCCGATCAGATCAACGACCATTGGTAAATCGAGAGTCGCTATAGATCCGATAGCCATGCATACATCTTGGAGATCGAATAGTGACATCGCGAGTGTAACTAGGTAAACTCATTTACCTAAAACACTTCTAGTACTCTGGCTAGAGATTCATACACTATTATCCCCTCAGATAGCATAGGATATCCACGCATGTCTGCGAGCGGTGAATCCTCGACAACGATGCATCGAGTTCTACATGCATCAGGGTCTCACCCAATCCCGACGCCTTATGACCCCAAGTGAGTCGGCAAATGGGTCAAAATGAGACGCCTATCATGTAGAGTCTCAATGACGTTTCGAGTCGTGAGGACTAATCAGTACAATCAAGACATCGGACTTATCCACTCGACAAATGGTAACCACTTGGAAAGTCCGAAGGAGGGTAGTTCGATAGATCACCAGGTCACTATCTATCTGCATGCTCAGAACATCACAATGTTCCTTACCAATGAAACATGGTACTTCGCATCGCAGATACTAGTCTCAAACCGGGGCGACCTTATCCTCATTTTGACGGCCCAATCGACTAGGAACATATTCAGAATACACAGCGACTATTAGATGTGTTTCATGATATCCGTCATACCCACTATCACATCTAACATACGCTTAAGTGCATTGTAGGTCTTTACTCAACGCAATTGTAAATCATTACACACATAATGAAAGTAAAGAACGCCATATAAAAGAATGCGAATATCATATATAAAGACTGTTTCATACAAGAGTCTACAAACCCACACGCCACAAGTTGGCTAGTTGGGCATCTACTCTAACACTCCATCTCGCATCTTTGTGGACTCGTACTTCTGCTGGGCCACAGTGAGTTTGTTTTCTTTGGTTTCATCATTGCCCTCGCAGATCTGGGTCAGCTTTTCCCATATTTCTTTAGCAGTGGCACAATTCTTGATCTTGCTGAACATATTCTTGTCCTTGTCCAGCGTCTTGAATAGTATATCTTTTGCCACGTTGTCTAGATTTACATTTTTCTTGTCCTCATTCGTGTACTCATGTCTGGCCTTTGGAAGAAACTGAGGCTCGCCACTTGTTACAGCAACCGCCAGATTTGGTTTCATTATTTTCAACGGTCCTTCTGTGATGACATACCACATGTCATCATCCATGGCTGCTAGATGTGCTTGCATCCTAATCTTCCAGTCATCATACTCTTCCCTCGAAAACAAAGGAATCTTGTTGTGAGAGATCGACATATTAAGATATAATAACGCACAAAACACAATTGTTCAATAACCGAGATTTGCCTGCTCTGATACCACTTGATGGTCCCAGAAATATGATCAATAAGTAAATAAGAGTTCAGAAGGGGGGTTGAATGAACTCTTTCGATTTTTGAAATCTTTTAAAATGTTTTACAAGCACAGCTTAACTTAATCCTGAGTTAACAAACTTAAGGTATCTCAATTTTATGCAAGTTTCGGTTAACTTGAAAAGTGCGGAATAAAACCGATTAACTTGTGAACAGTAGATAAACACAATATATAAGTGCAGTATGTAAAAGATAAGGGTTCAGAGATTTTTTTCTGGAAGTTCGGACTTCAATGTCCTACGTCTCCCTTCTTCCTCCTCGGAAGGTATCACTAGAAGATTTGATGAAAGTAGGTATTCTACAAACACCTGATCCCAAAGCCAACAGCTATGAGAACTCCTAGTATCTCCACATCAATCCAAGCAGACGCAGCTGCTGGTTCACAACACTTGTATGTTTTTTGAACTGCTTTGCACAGCAAGTTCGTTACAGACTCAATAAGATATTACAATGAAATTCACGTATTTGAGACTGTAAATTTTTCTGGTTTCTAAACACAGAAACTCGATTCAAAATATTGAACCAGAGAATAGACTCGAAGGTGTAACAATGAATGTCAACGATTGAAGGTTCTTCGAGTCTTGTGAGCTTTTTGAATAGTTTCAACAGAGTGTAAGCTCAAGTGTATATTTCGACAGCGTGACCGCAATATGATAATGGCGAAGTATCATTTCTTCAATCCAGCTCCTGGTATTTATAGGCTTCGATTGCAACGGTCATAAATGCTTCAAAGGAAATAAATCCCGTTTGAATCACTGTCAAATAGTACGCCGTAATTACTGCTCCACTACAAGGTAAAAATTCTCAATGACAGAGCCAATTTGTCTTCTTTCCATTTTTGTGCAAGCATTGAAAAATGGCCTCTGTACATCGTACTATTTATCCAAAATAGTACCTACCTTGTCTCCTTAATTCCAGGCAATAGTACGATCCTGATGATCTTTTCCATTTTGAGTATTCGATCGTATTTGAATCAATTTAAACTTGCTCCTGAAATTACTTTGATAACCAGCTCTAACTCCATCGTTGTTAATGAAACTGCGACTGGAAACACACTTGAAAGAATTCAACTGCTAACACACACTTGTGTTTTTCCATCGACTGGTTCTTTGTAAAACCCACGATTGATTTTCTGGTGCAAAGTCAAAACGTTGTCGTATCAACTTATTCAAGCGACATCATTTTGCTATCATCAAATATCACCTGCTGGTTAATGTTCACTAGCCATCTGCTGATATATATTAACTATTGAAGTGACCAACTGTCTGCTGATTTACTTTAAAGAATACATCTGCTGAAATACCAGCGATTGGCTATGCGCAAACTCCATCAGCTGAATCCTAGCGGTAGCCCAGAACGCCGTCGTTTCAACTTATCTAAGCGCTGTTGTTTTGCATTTTCCAACGGAATATACTGGTGCAACTGCTGATTCTTTTCAAGAACTCTTTCTGCTGATTACCCTGACTGGTTCAACTGCTGATATACAAACGTGTACTGCAACGACGTCGTTCCAACTTACTCGAACGCTGTCGTTTTGCAATCCTTAGCAAAACACGCTAATTCTCAAATTCCTATGTTTGAATCTAATACACCTGCTGATTGCCCTCAACGGATGTACCTGCTGATTGCCTTGAATAGTTACCTGCTGATTACTTCTAAAGTCATACCAACGACTGATTGCATACCATCTGCTGATTTTCAACTAACAGTCCAACTGCTGAAATACCACTACGTCGACTAAAAAGAACTCTCTTGTTGAATTCTTGTCTTATTTTGTTATCACCAAAACTGATAAATTTTGTCATAACACGTGCTGATTCATTTTAGGCACGATCTGCCGTTTTCCGATCCTATCACTCAAATTACATCCATTTGGTGTCTGTCATTTAATTTTCGAAATATAAATAAAGTTTTTGGTAAAATCATCAACTTAAATGACATCATTCATTTTTTTTAATAAATATTTTTAATAATTGCTAATACTCAATTTGTCTCTTTAAATTTAAAGTAATTACACCATTATTTTCTTATTTGCAATTTTACTCATCAGGTTTTATTAAGAAATTACTGAATACATGATCCAAAATTTCTTAAATAGATTTTTGCTTATAAAAACACAAATTGCGTCAATTTGAAAACAATTACAAAATATTTAATGACATAGATTCAAATTATATTTGGCAAGACACAATGAACTGGTATATCACATAATCCATAAATATAAAATTGTTGATATCGATATAAGAATTACTAATTCTGATAATTATTTTTTTATATACGCAATAAAAAATGTTTTTTTGGTAATTATACCAAATAAGTGTCTCTTTGTAATATGAAGTATTGAAATTATATTTTTTGAAATATTTCAATTCATAGTTATATTCGAAATTTAATAATTTACTTAATTATTATTTTGGGTGTTGATATATTATTGTTTTAAAGATGTTTGAGAATTTATAATTAATTTTTTATTTATTAATTATATTGTCTACAAATAGTTTAACCTATTTATATTTTTATTATTATTAAATGTTTATATATCGGTTTTAATTATTAATTATAATAAAATGGTGCAATTTCTGTACCAAATACAACATGCATTCCAATCTATTTACTTCAAATCTTGCATAAAAAATATATTTTCGGAATATTCTCATTAATTTCTATATCTAAATTTCTTATATTTATATTTAAATTTGAATAAATTAAATAATAATAATTATTAATATTTTAATTAATATTTTCGTAATAAATTATAATAACGTTGATATTACCATCTGATATAATGATATAAATTAATATAAGCGACTAATTAAAATAGATAAACAACTTGAATACATAGAATTAGTTATATTTGTATTTAATTTAAAATTATGTATTTATAATTTGGTCAATTTGTTAATATATTTCTAGTTCAATTAAATGTTTGATATTTAGTTGAGAAATCTATAATTGATTTAATTAGTTTGTTAATTAAAAAAATATTTTAAAATAAAAAATTACAATTTATGTAAATTATATTTAGAATTTATATATATTTAATAAATAAATTATAAACATTTTTGATATAAAATAAAAACAATAGAATTTTAATTTTTAATTAAATTTAATGAATTTTACATTTTTTCATATAATTTTTGCTTTTAATAATTGTTATTTTAATAGAAAAAAAGAAAAAGGAATGGCTTCGGCGCAAGTAAAATTCTTCGCGCCAAAATGACGTCCCAAATTAGCGCAAATCTGTTATACAGCGCAGCTTTGGACTAATAAAATATAGCACGCAGATCCCGCAAATTGATTTTCACAACTCAAGACTCAAGAGCGGCGAACGGAATCATCCCAAAAAGGTTTTTGATAATCCCTCCGAATCCCACTCTCAACAGAGCCAAGGTATCCATTCGTCCATCCATGCGAGCGATTCTCCACTTTTAACATTTATGTTGTTCTTTCACAGCGAATCAGCGAGATCCCGTGTCTGATAGTTCTTGAGTTGCCATTTGAATATAGTAATTTCTGTCTATTTGTTTTATTTTTTGTGTATTTTTTCCGTGGCAATATTGTTATAACAATGTTCGGTTTTTCAGAAAAGTTTCATTGAAGGGCATGTGTATTTCGTGGAACGACTCGGCCTTTTTTGTTGTTTAGTTCGCAAACGTCAGGAAACACATTAGATAGATTACTTATGATTCGAATCAGATGATGGGATTTTCTTTTATGCGATCCTTATCCGTTTCATTCTCGTTCCATCCTCTTTATTGGTATAAGGTACTTTGATTAGTGCAAATAATTAATGTTTATTATTTGTTTTCGATGCATCAGTTTCTGTCAGCTGGATTACCTGTCGGTGTTCGTGAAATCTGTCACCAATTTGTGGATCCTGTTTTGTGTGCGTACGTAAACCTAGGGATGTCTAATTTTCCACTGGATAAGTTGCTATGTGATTCATGCCTCTTGTGTTTTCTGGGCTTCTAACTTTTTATCATAAGTTGAGTTAAAAAGGTTTCTGCTTGACGTTCCAGGTAAACCTGATTTCTACGAAGTTGATTTAGGCAGGAGAGGTATTTCATTCGTTCTGTCTTTTGTGCATATTGACGAGATCTGTAGTTTTTAGTTTGATTGGTCATTTTGGGGCTTGAGTTGATAATTTTGGTACGTGGCATTGATTAATTCTTAATGAATTTAGAGATTCAAGATATATTTTATTTTTCTTTATATAACTGTTGCAATGATAATGTTTAAATTGTCAGTCTTACTCATTTAGCCGTTATCTTAGCTCTCACTCTTTGCCTTGTGTTTTCAAGGTTGTATTCTCATCGAAACATTTTGCTGCACATCTTATCTTCCGATCAGTGGAAATGGATTCCGTGCAGAGAGCATTGACAATGTTCACCTCTGTCTTAGGCTGCTTATGCATGATATTTCTCCTTTTCGAAGGTCACGTCTCATATCTTTTTGGTGACGCTGGCCCTAAAGATTTCGTCAAGGTACGACTGATTATTTCATGATTAGTTGGAGAGGAAGAACTCGTAGAGACAATGTACTCGTTTTCTAGTACCCTAATCCATTACTCCTCCTCCGGCCATTTCTAATAACCTAACTGCATGATCCCATTGCCTACTCCTAATGTTACCCCAGTATTATTCCAAGAAAATAGTGAGAATTGGTTTGAGTGCCAAATGAACATTAAATTTAGGTCTCATTATATTTAAACTTTTCGAGCTAATAAATCATGTGCATTTGAATTTACAAGATTACAAAATAGAAAATTAGTTGAGAATTTTACAGATGAAAATAGCTTTTTAACCGAGTGCATTTTTTCCTTGTCTAAAGCTGCCTCGTGAAGTAGGTTGGTTTTTGTTCTTCTGAAACACGAAGTAGGAGGTATTCATCCGTCGCTGATGATTGATCTGACATTTTATCGCAATGTTATTGGAAACTCTTTGTTTAGCAAGTTGATGCTACAAATATAGTGTAGTGGATTATAGTATGCCTTCATCAATTACCTAAATTGAACAAGCCAAATGCACATCCATTACACTTTCATGTGTATTGCTTTTGTTTTAACGATTTGGGTTTGCTATTATGTGAATTGTCTGAATTACCGGATCTTTGTTGCAGGGAGATCCTCTCCCGGTGAAAGTGCGGAATTTGACCTCAGATAAAACTGAAGATTCATATTTCTACTATTATCTTCCTTACTGTTTACCGAGGAATGTTTTGGACCATGTGAACCAGAGTGCAATTGTTCGTAAGGATCTCATTAAGAGCTCTCCCTATGAAGTGAGTCTTATATACATATATATATATATATAGAGAAATAGATATCTAATATCTCCTGGGCAGTAATTGTATTCCAATACCATCTTGATTTAATTTTGATGTTGTCCAATAATAAATGAAATTCCCAGTCAATTTCCTTTTCACAGTTTAAGATGCTAGAACCGCAAATGTGCAACGTCGTCTGTCGTACTACCCTCAGTAGCAAAGATGCAAAAGAATTCAAAGAGAAGATTGATTTTGGATATCGGGTAAACATGTAAGGCACCTATTTGAATTATTTGGTGTTGAAACTTGAAACATTATTACTTAACATACTCATATACTTCTACTCATGCTCTGTCAGGATATTGGATGATCACCCTCTATTTAATCCTTACAACAGATCACGTCGGTGCTCCTTGGGGTATCATCGAGGTTTCCCTGTTGGTATGAAAATTCTGTCTGCTGAAGTAAGTATTGGACTGCGTGACCATTAAGAAGTCCCTTTTTTATGGAAAGTTCAACTTCAATTAAAAATATTGTTCTACGTTACTTATAGAAAATGGAACACAAGTATTTTATCAACAACCATTTGACATTCACCATAAAGTATTACAAGGATGAAAAAACTGATGCTGCTAGAGTTGTTAGATTTGAAGTCAAACCACTAAGGTAATATGATGCTGGTGCTCAATGTGGTGCGTCATCTATCTTTTTGACAAGTTACTGATATCTGTTTCACCTTGCTTCCAGTGTTAAGCACAAATATGAGGGTGAATGGAGTGACAAATTGAATTTGACAAACTGTGACTCTCTTGCAAAATACTCTGGAACTGGCAATGATTCCCTTCAAGACGTTGAAGATGAGAAGGAAATTATTTTCACCTACGATGTGGAGTTCCAGGTAATGCTGTCTATCTTGTGATGTGTGTCATATTTATAGGTTTGAAAGTAAGGTTGATGGACAAGTTTCAGTTATCTGCCTTTTAGGAGAGTGAGATTACATGGGATTCCGGATGGGATTCTTTGTTTTGCTCTGTTGATAGTCACAACATCCATTGGGCCTCAATCTTCCATTCGGCTCTGCTTTCTTTCATTTTCACAACAATACTACTCTGGTGTATGGAACCGAAGATCAACAGTGACATCTCCAAATTTGATGCATGGGAAACTCAAGAAGAAGGTGCGGCAGCAACCGAAGAAGAAAATGAATGGATAGTTCGTGGGGATGCTTTCAGGCCTCCTGCAAATTCAGATTTGTTGTGTGTTTTTGCTGGCACGGGTGTTCAGTGTTTTGGAATGGTTCTAGTAACAATGGTCTCTGCTGCACTTGGATTTATTTCTCCTTCAAACCGAACGGGATTGATGACAAAGTTGCTGTTTCTCTGGGTTTTCATGGGCATATTTGCAGGCTACGTCTCAGCTAGTCTCTACAAAAGGTTTAAGGCAACAAGATGGAAGAAAATTACTCTTATGACATCTTTCCCTGGAATCGTGTTTATAATTCTGTTCATCTTGAGTGCTCCAAGTTGGGAAGAGGAATCATGGGGAGCAGTCCCATTTGGAAACATGTTTGCATTAGTCCTCTTGTGGTTAGGTATCTTTGTTTCACTTGTTTCTGTGGGTAGTTATGTAGGGTTCGAGAAACCTGCCATCAAGGATCTACCATCTGCCAACAGAATTCCGAGGGAGATACCTAAGCAGTCATGGTTCATGAACCCAGTATTCACTATATTGATAGGAGGCATGTTCCCATTTGGCGTAGTATCTGTCGAGTTGTTCTTCATCATCACGTCAAAATGGTTAGATCAGTTCTATTGCATCTTGGGGTTCCTCTTCCTGGTATTCATCTTCCTTGTCATCATTTGTGCCCAGATGACTATAATTTTTTGTTATAACCAGCTTCGTGGAGAAGATTACTTGTGGTGGTGGAGATCATTCTTGAATTCTGGTTCATCTGGGCTCTACCTCTTCCTTTATGTTGCATTCTACTTTACAAAGATGAACGGCGCAAAACCAGTATCAGGCGTTCTCTATTTTGGGTATTTGCTCATTGCTTCGTTCACTTTTTTTTTGCTCACTGGTACGGTCGGTTTCTTCGCTTGCTTCTTGTTCACAAGGCACCTCTACTCATCTCTCAAGATTGACTGAAAAGTTGAAGAATTTGAAACCAGAGTTTGAAGATGTGTAGATATCAATCTTAAATTTCTAGTTGCAGTGTAGTGAGCAAAAGGGGATCCGTAGGAAACGGTGAATTTATTTTTTTTTGTGGAGAAAAAGTTGGTAAAAGAGGGCATTTTCAGTTTTTTATTTTACCTACAATTAATTCAGTACATGATTTGCTCTAAAGTTTAATCCATTTTCATTCATTTTCAACGTGAGAAAGTGAGTATTTTGGAAATATTCGTGAAAAACAGAAAATCATGTCATCGATAACATTAATTCTTGTCGAAATGTATATAAGAAATTTTTAGTTTTTTAATAGAATAATGATACTTTTATCTAGCTAGATTTTAATATTTATGAAATATATTATTAGTGGATTAAAGTCAATTGTTCTCTCTTATTTCTCAATCAAAAAACCAATTTATATATTATTTACTGAAATATTGTTCTACTTATTCGACATATTTTATTTCATTGGAGTAAAAAAAGATTATATAAGTATATATATTTGGAAATAGGAAATTCAAATAAATAATAATTATCAGTTTTTCTTTTGAAATACAATTAACTTGAACACCAAGTTTAATTTTTCTAAAACTTATTTAACCAGAAGACTAGAAGTTAATAAAATAAAGCTTATTATGAAATAGTCAAATAAATTACATGATTAGTATTAGTGTTACTTGTTGGATGTCTAAATAATAAATTAAGTGATTAGACCTTTTTATTATTTAATTATTTCATTTGCCTATAAATACACTTGTAATTTTCATTGTAAAGACACATAAAAATATTTTCTCATACTTTAATTCTCTCTAAATTAAGAAAATTTTAGAGAAATAATAATTTTCTATTAATATAAAATTAAGAGTTCATTTGGAGCAATCAAAGAGCAGTCAAGAAGATATTCAAGGTTATTACAAAGGTAATTATTCAATTTAGTTTGTTAATGTTTCTTTTAATTTGTAACACGTTATCAACACGATTACTCGATTGTTTTTATATATTTCAACGTATAATATCATATTATTATATAAAAGGAGTCACTGACACCTCATTATTATAACGTGATATGATTTACAAAATTATATTGTTCATTATTATATAATTTATGCATAATATCATATTATTATATAAAGGATGCTATGATGTGATATACAAATTATTTAACTATGATTACTATTAATATGCATTACATTATAACCATAATTGTTAAATAAAATTATTGTATTTTATCTTTCGATAATAAATCATAAAACGGATATATTTTAATGACTAGTAACTGGTATAAACTGCTAGATTTTATCCTATAAATATGTTGTTCTCTAAAACATTCATTCACCCAACTATTCCTCTTCTCCATCAAATTTTTCTTTACAAACTTTATTTTTCTAATTACAAAGGGGAGAAGAAGATGATGATTCATCCAAAGATAATTTTTATAATTATTTTGATTATTATACTCACTAGCCTTATATTTATCGACGATTATTCGCCTCACACTTTTTCTTTATTTCGAATCATGCTTGTATTGCTAGTTTATCCATTGTTTTTCATTGTCATACTAATGAATCTTGACTAATAAAATGTATTTTATTATCAAAGTACCACCATGTCGAATTTGGCATAGCTCGAATTTGTTGCTTTTGACATTACTAGAAAAAATTATATATCATGGACTCTCGATATCGAAATGCATCTTGAATCATTAGGTCTCAGTGAGAAGAGAAGGCAAAAACTATGATATTCTTACGATGACATCTTGATGGGGGGTTGAAAGGTGAATACCTCAAGGAAAAAAATCACATGACTTTATGGCAAGGATTAAAGGAACGATTTGTACATATAAGTGAAGTTATACTTCCTACCACCCGTGATGAATGGAATCATTAAGAGTCAAAGACTTTAAGAAGGTCGACGATTATAATTCGACAATTTACCGAATTGTCTCGCAATTAAAATTTTGTCGACATGAGGTCACAAAATCGAAAATGCTTGAAAAAACATTTTTCACTTTTCACGCATCAAATATAAATCTACAGCAGCAATATAGAGTGCGTGGATTTGCGAGATATTCTGAACTTATCGCATGTATTCTTGTGGAGGAAAAGAACAACGAGCTACTCATGAGAAATCATCAATCCCGACCTACTGGATCAACGGTATTTCCTGAAGTAAATGTCATAATTCAGAATGAACGAAACAAAATCAAAGTCATGGACAAGATTTTGGTCGTGGCAGAGGTCGGGGTCGGGGTCGTGGATGTGGACGTGGACATAGAAATAACTATGGTCGTGGACGCTGCCGTGGATTTGAAGAGGTAGTTACTTCAATAACCCCTCTAAAAAGGAAGCCACGAAACACCCACCTTTGTCTCCCGTGATGTCAGCTTCTTTGAAAGTACTCCCTACTTCCTTTCACCCACGTCCCTTAGCAAGAATACAGAAACTGCAGTCTGGTGGGATCCAACACCTCTTCTCGGTGTTCACCTGGATCCTACACCTGCTTCCTCTACCGGTGACCCTGAATTCAGTGTTCTCCAGGGCATCTATCACCGGGAGCGCCAGTATCCTTCCAGGAATTGAAGGTCTACTCAAGACGTCACAAATCTCAGGGTGTTAAAGACGTCATGACTCTTCAGCACAACCATGAAGCTGAACCGATAGTGGCTTCACACTCACCCGATCTTAATCTTCCTATTTTCCTTAGGAAAGGTACACACACATGCACTCAACACCCCATTTCACACTTTATCTCCTATTCGAAACTATTTCCATCCTTTCATGCTTTTAGTTGAAAATTGGATAGTACTACCCTTCCTAGATCAATCCAGGATGCTATGGCTTTTCCTGAATGGCGGATTGCTGTGATGGAAGAACGTTCCCTCAGGCAGAACAATACCTGGACCTTAGTCGAACTACCCAAGGGGAAGAGTGTGGTTGGATGCAGATGGGTGTTTACTGTCAAGTACATGGCAGATGGCTCAATCAACAGACACAAAGCACGTCTGGTTGCCAAAGGCTTTACTCAAACCTATGGTATTGACTACACCGAGACATTTGCTCCCGTGGCTAAACTTAACACCATACGTATCCTCCTTTCATTGGCCGCAAATATTGATTGGCCGTTGCATCAGCTAGATATAAAAAATGCTTTCCTTCATCGGGACCTGGAGGAGGTGGTTTATATGCGCCAACCCCCTGGATTCGAGAGTCCGGACACTCAACTGGTATGTAAACTCAACAAATCCTTGTATGGCCTAAAACAGTCTCCACGTGCCTGGTTTGACAAATTCTCTAAGGTCGTCAAGATGTTGGGGTATAGTCAGGGGCAAGCTGATCATACGCTCTTTCCTTCCTTGATGAGAAGAATTGTTCACCGGAAGCGTAATTAAATTATTTTGGTTTTGGAAGGTGAATCTTGCTTCGTCCGTTCGAGTTTAAGTTAGCTCGTGTTTAGATTGAGCCTTATTCAAATTGCCCTTACGTTATTCACTCTGGTATGCTTTTTGCATAAATGAATTGTCAGTCAGTGGTGGTAGTTTCCTCTCATTAAATCTAAAAAAAACTAGCCAATTTGTTATGATCATGGATCCATTAGCCAGTCCAGAAATATCATCTCTCAAATTTTAATCGTTTTAAGGGAGATCTTAACATGATGCCAGCCAAACAGTGATAGCTTCCACTTTTAATCAGTGTACTGAAATTTCAACGTCATTTTTGCCTTTCGAATTAAATTATATTTTGTTCTTTGATAGAACTTTTAAAATTGTGATTTGTTATAAATATAAAATTTTTGAACCAAAATCCTAAATATCTTTGCTTCTCATTTCTTATTAGTTTCTTACTATCATGTATCTCTTATTAGTTTCTTACTACCATGTATCTATTGTCTTTATTATGCATATATAAGTGATAGTAGCAATGGGCTTTTTATTTATCTCATGTAATGATTTTCATAAACTCAAAGCTGCATTGTTTTAATTTCTTCTTTGATATCAGGTGATTAATTTTCATGGCAAATATCAACATGCATGAACAAGAACAAATGGAGGAAGATGAATGGGTAGAAAAAATGGATGAAATTATTAGGCGTATTTTAATAGAAATTTTTGGGATCCTTTATGCAGTATATTTCATATAGCTATCACGTGTAGAGAACGTATCCATCGTTCCATAAATAGACGACCAATAACTTCATATGGATACAATTATATTCGTAGAATATTAAAATATGATCCAACAAACTTTCGAGAAATTCATAGGATGTACCCTGACGTATTTTTAAAATTGTGTACTCTACTTAGAGAAAAGACACCTTTACAAGATACAAGATACATTTGTATTGAAGAAATGCTTGCCATGTTTTTACTCATTGTGGGTCATGATACTCTGTACTGTTTGATTCGCAAAACATTTGGTCGGTCACACTACAATACTAGCCGAAACTTCAACAAGGTGTTGAAAGCATTTAAACAGCATTGCAGTAGAATTGATGGTCAAACCTGGATATACATTACCGGAAAGAGTAAGGGATAGTACAAGATTTTATCCTTATTTTAAAGTAAGTAAGGAAATTTTTGCGTAATTTTATTATCGTCACTGTAATTGTTATTTAAATTTTTTCACTCTTTTTAGGATTGCATTGGAGCTATTGATGGCACTCATATTCCAGCTATGGTGGTTGGGCATGACAAGAACAATTATCGTATTCGTCATGGAACAATTTCTCAAAATGTATTAGCGGCTTGTAACTTTGATTTAGAATTCATTTATGTGCTCAGTGGATGGGAGGGATCTGCTCATGATTCAAACGTATTGGCTGATGCTTTATCAAGAAATAATGGACTTAAAGTGCCCGAAGGTATTTTTTTTTGTCCTACATGTTATTTATTCTTTTGTAAATTTAAAAATGTATATGTCATTAATTAATTATTTGACTATTATATGATTTAGGTAAATATTTTTTGGTGGATGGTGGATATCTAAATCGTCGTAAGTTCTTGGCTCCTTTTCGAGGTGTGCGTTATCACCTCTAAGAGTTCACTGGCCAAGGTCGTCATCACGAAGATGCAAAAGAGTTGTTCAATCTTCGTCATGCTTCTTTGAGAAACGTAATTGAGAGGGTGTTTGGTATATTCAAATCACGCTTCAAAATATTCAAAACAGCTCCCCTATTTCCATATACAACTCAGGCGGAGCTTGTATTGGCTTGTGCCGGATTATACAATTTTCTTCGTAAAGAGTGTCGCACTGATGAATTTCCTATTGAAGTAGATAGTGAAGTCACACCATCGTCATTAGAGCAAGTTTACGAAGATAGCAACCTTGATCAAGTATTTGTCACCCAAGAACAACAGCGCGCAAATGCAAATGCATTGAGAGATACAATATCCAATCGAATGTGGAGCGATGTTGATCGTAGTAACAATAATGAACCTTAGGGACTTCTAATGGATAAATACTAGACATTAATTTAAATTTATTTGTTTTGGTTATTTATTATTTCTCAAAAAACAGAATGTTGAATTGATTGAAAAATTGAGTTTTGCGCATTAAATAGTATTTTATTAATAATTTTTAATTGAGATGCAGTATGCTAGTATTTTAATTTTTGGATTATTTTATGCAGTATGTTAATAAAAAATTTATTTTATATGGAAAAATGTAATAAAATCATTATAAAAATCATAAATTATATTAACAAATAAATCCATAAAAACTCTCTGCAAATCCATAAAAATCTCCAAAAATCTATAAAAGTTTAATAAAGTCCACTAAATAAATCTATAAAAGTCTAATGAAATCCGCTGAATTCTTTTTATAACTCCATGAGATTCCATACAAATCTACAAATTCCTGTCAATTCCACAAAAGTCTATCAATTAAAAAAAGTCAATAAAAGTTATTAAATCTCAACATTGAATACACCCCCATTAAACCGGGGAGGGTATGTCAAGTCGTGACGTAACCTCTCTAGCCGGGTTCGTTTTTATCATTTTAACAACTAGATAAAATCATTTATATGTATGATCACGAGTCTAACGGAACCTATTCATTATTAAATTTTAATGCACATCAAGAAAACATTTATTAAAATTTTTCAAGAGAAATTAAATGTTGATCCACTTGTAACGATGGTTTTTTCCGGTCACGATTCAATTAAAGTTTTTAATATATTATATATAATCATCGGAATGTTAAATAGGGACCCGTTACCGTTTGTTTGTAAAAGGGGTGAACAAAAGCGTGAATATATAAACACATCTTCCACCTTTCTTTTATTCTCTTCTTTAACGTTTCTTTTTTCTGTATATAAATATATGATCGATTGGTTGTTAGACGGTTAACATATATAGAAAGAGAGAGAAATTCATTCTTCCCATTCGAGTCCAAATTCTAGTATGGTATCAGAGCAATCCATCGAACTCTGATTCTTATATGGCGAGAGTAAATCAACCTCAAGCCCAAGCTCAAACCTCGAATTCGAGTAATTAGACTGGGAGAATGCTTTTTGAAGATCTGAGTAGCCCCTTCTACTTAACCAGCGGAGATCGTTCTCGTTTCCAATCCGCTCATAGGAAACAACTACAATACGTGGAGTAGATCCATATCCACAGCTTTAACCGTCAAGAACAAGCTGCCGCTCGTTGATGGATCGCAGTTACGTCCTAAATCGGATGATCTACTGTATGAAGCTTGGGTACGATGCAACAACATGGTTATCTTATGGATTTTAAATTCGGTAAGTCGAGATATTGCTAATAGTGTGATGTATATTTCTATGGCATATGAGATCTATAGTGATTTGAGAGATCGGTTTCATCGGAGCGATACTCCGAGAATTTTTTAGATAAAGAAACTACTAGATGAACTACGGCAAGGTTCTATGGATATTTACTCATACTATACTTGGATGAAGATGCTATGGGATCAGTTAAATGATTTACAGCCGATCCTGTCTGTCAATGCGGTTCAATGAGAGAATAGATGGATTATCACAAATAAGAGTGTGCTATGCAGTTTCTCATGGGATTGAATGATTCTTATGCACAAATTTTGCTGATGGATCCACTCCCAGTGGTATACAAAATCTTCTCCCGTGTGGTGTAAGAAGAAAGGCAGAGAGCCATACATCAAACTGTTGGTGGTGCATCTTTTGATCAGTCTTAGGTTATGAATCACAATCCTAGCATATCTGTTGTGAATATATCAAATGAGGGAATTCAAAGCCAATAAACCAACCTGTTATCATTGTCATTTGCCTAATCACACCATCAACAAGTGCTATGAGTTGCATAGATATTCGCCAGGTCATCCAAAGTATAATATGAAGCAGAATAGTAAGAAGTCACTAGCCAATTATGGGCACATCTCAACTGATGGAGCTAATTTCGCTGTGGGGGACAACTTGAAACCAGAGCACTGCAGACAACTCATTGCATTGTTGAGCGCACAGCTATAACTTGGTTCAAGCAATGCAACGGGTTCACAACAGCCATCCGTGTGAGGATACGATTTTTATTACCTGATTATTTGGCTAGAATTAAAAATAAAATATTAATCCAAATAATGATTATTGCGAATTATTGGATTTCGTGCGAAAATTATGTATTTTCGGAGTTCAGATCCTGGGTGGCATAAAAGACATATTATATTCAAAATAACATAAAAAATTTGAAATTGCACAAAAACCGGAAATTTGGACCAAAGTTACTTTTCGGATACCTATGGGGAGAAGGCCGAGTTTTAAACTGGGGAGGGTGTGTCAACTCTTGACGTCACCTCGCTAGCCGGACTTATAAGTGGTAACAACTAGATAAATTCATATATATGTATGATCACGAGTCTCAAGGAATCTATTCATTATTAAATTTTAATACACATCAAGAAAACTAGGTTAGCTCTGTTTCCTAGTTCCTAGCATCCTCCAATCAAAATGGAGTCTTGCATTACTAGCCCTTGTTCGAACGACTAAAAAAATTTAATATAATTTTCAAGAGAAATCAAATGGTTAAATTGTTCGAATAGTGGTTTTTCACTGTTACAGTTCAATTTAAGTCTTTAGAATGTTATATATAATTGAATCGAAATGTTGATATATGGTGTCAGTAATGTATTGATATCATGTTAGAGATTGTTGGATCTGCTACGCAGATCAGATCTGAATTTTGATAAACACAAAATTTATTCTTATGTTTATAACGATTTAAATGAGTGTGCATGCTAAGCTGTTATAGATCAGATTAGACGCGAGTTGAGAAGCGACGAAGTGAGTGCAATTGAGAAGATGTCCAAGCTGATCCAGTAGGGGACACCCAAACTGGTCCAGCAGACGACATCCTATGTCAGGCCCAGTGCCAATAAACAAAGGTTATAGCACAAATAAGCACATAATAGCGGAAGCATAAAAATAGGACTTAAAAATTTTTGAAATAATTCGGGCCTGAACTCAAAATCATCATTCCAAAATATAAATACTCAAAATACGAGTTGACTCAAACTCATACAATCCAGATAGTATTAATCTCAATTCAGATACAGATCCCCAATACATAATAACACGGGGCATCCCCCGATTCAATACATAATAAAAATATAACCGGGACTCAAGGAAATGGGGATCGACCAGCTGGCACTCCACTCGATCCAGCTTGGTTACCTGAAGACCCTGCAAATGGGTAACGCAGACCCAAACAACACAAAAGTAGGAAAACAAATACGAGGTCAAGCCTCAGTACGAAGAGCACAATAAAAGCATCTATCATATCAGACAATGCAATATATCAAATGCATGAACGTGCTACCAAAAATCATCGGTAGACTAGGCACAACGACTCAGCTGTGCAATGAAATCTCAATCATCAATCAGAATCCAAATCACAGCGACTCAGCTGGCTATCACGACTCAGTGACGATATTGGATTCCCAGCACGGCGACTCAGCCGGCACATCGCGACTCAGCGATTTACGGTATTCAAAGAACGTAGGCTCAATATGAAATGCGTGAATGCACAACAGAATCATGCTTAATAATTGCATACAATTTCACACGCATATATCAGATTTGAACACATAAAAATTCATCAAACATCAATTCAAATTATTTGAAATCCGAAGGACATATTGAAAGGCCGATAACACAGCTGCTGAAATCAGCTCCATACGTACCTCCATCTGATTTTTACCAACAATTTCTCCAAGGAACGCAGCAAAATACAGCCTGCACAATTCTGATTTCCAGCAATTACACCAAGCAATTATACACGGCAAAAATCTCGGCTAGCAACTACAAAGAGGGCAGAAACAATTCAGCAACCAGCCATATACACACTGATTTTACAAGCTCAACCTGCACCTGAAATGCCCAACTTACTGCCGAAAAACAGCAGCTTCGTGATTTCGTTCCAGCTCACGAAAGCCTCCAAAAGTGGTATGTAAAGAAAGAGCTTTTCGAGAGGTTTCTAACACTAACAAGAACGCGAAAAACGGAGGTCGGAGTCAACGGGAAATGGCCGGAGAAGTTTATGGTGAATAGTAACCCGCGAATTGAGGAGGAACGAAAATCCGGAGAGATTTGCTAAGTGTGGGGCGGCTCAAATAACTGAAGGCTAATCCTAGCAACATATATATATATATATATATTGCTCAGCCGAACATCTCATGAAATTTTTAAAAAATTCATGAGATGTTCGACTGAGCATCTCGGGCGCCCACGCGCGCGTCCATTGTAGGCGCCCACTATATCGGTGCTGTATATATATATATATATATATATATATATCAGCATGAAATCTGTTTTAAAATGCACCGACAGAAATCAGCTCTCTCATCCCTGAACGCACAACAAATTAATGCATGTGCTATCCTTGCTCAAAAGCATGGTGAAATCTGAACAAAAATAAAATAAAAGCGCTCATCTGTTGGATCAGTTTGGACGTATCTTACTGGATCATCTTGGACATCTTCTAATTGAACTCGTTCGTCGCTTCTCAACTCACGTCTAATCTGATCTGTATCAGCTTAGCCTGCACACACGCATAAATCGTTAGAAACAAATACACAAGTTTTGTGTATTTTAAATGCAAGATCTGACCTGTGTAACAGATCCAACATAAATCAATCCAATTTAAAATATATATGCAACCAAAAAGGATAAGAGAATCGACATGAACAAGAGAAGAAGTATTTTTTTTCATATTGCTTCTTAAGAAAAAAAAAAACAGTATTTTTTCCTTACTCTTCATCGAGATAATTGAATTACATGACAACTCACAAAAAACATTTTCCATATAGTGAAAATTACATTACAGTAATATGGAAACATAGATATACCTTGGGTTACCGACGGAGGCGTACGACGAAACAAACTTCGATTCACTCCGGCTGTGGCGAAGAAGCGATGAATTTTGTGACCGTCTACCAAATTTTGAAACTCGGTCTGCAGTTAAATGGGAGGGAGAAAGAAGCTTCCTCGAGAAGCTTGTTTGAGTTGACAGGAAAAAAGAAAAAAACTAATAATAAATGCCACGTCAGTGTGTCACGCACATGGCGTGCACACTAAGTACGCATCATATCAAAACTGTATATATGTATATAAAAACTACGAATGGATTTGGTATCTAGTGGCCCGTTGACCAGGACATAATATAATATGGTATTGTTTTATATATTAATGTTGTGAGATGTATTTTTGACCCATACAATTGATAAAACAATATACTTTTTTGTAAATGTATTACTTCCATTATATATATATGATCAAACTGATTTGTCTCGTCTATGAGATCGTCTCACAGAAGATTATCTCACCCACTAGAAATGTAAATTGAAATCTATATTTTTTGTAAATGTAAATTGATTTCTATATTTTCACGCCTCGGGTCCCGAGGTGTCCTTTAGTTATTCCCCATGGCGAGTGTTGTGTTCTTATAAAATGCCACCAGGGGTGCATTTTCTGAAAATAATTAGACCTGCTCAGACATCTGTTCGGACCTCTTACCTCGGGGTGAGAGCTCGATGGTGCTCATGCCTCGAGTCCCGAGGTGATAGAGAATTGTGGTATCAAGAGGATCCCCCAAGGTTCTAGACGAGAAAATGAAGTTTAGGACCAGTGGAGTCCTGGTCGGGACCTGAGCTGAAAAATGTACTTTTGAGAAAAACGATGATCCATGTAAACTCATATCGCAGCCGTTGGTTAAGCTGAATCGAATGGTCAAAATTAGTCCCAGCTCGGTATTCGAGGCAACGATTAGAGTTCCTTAGATTATTTGAACCCTTCGTTGTGATGGAGATCCGATGGCTATGGTGTTCCATAAGCTTCTATAAAATAGGTTTAACTTTTTCTTGTTTATTTTCACCTTCACTTTTTCTTTCTCGAGCTCTCGAGTTGTTTGACATTTTCCCCCGATGTACTCCTCCACACTTGTAAGTTTTCAGTCTTGTTTTGAAAAAATCTCGTCCCCCGATAACAACGTCGTCAGGAAAATAATAGACTTTTTAGATTCCTCTTCGTCTTCGGGATCTAGGAATGAGGGTGGCGGTACCCCGATCGGCACAGATATTCATAGAGTGAAGCTACTGAGAATTGCTCGGGAATTAGCAGAGCTCTCCTCCTTGGGGTGTACCTGGTATGAGGTTAAGGCTTCTACTCTGAGAAAATCGGACATCCATTGAAGATAAGGCTAGGATGTCCGATAGGTTCGAGGTAATTATTCCCGAAGTCAAGAACCGAGCTCATATAAAACACTTTACATTTCAACTAAATGGAACAGGATTCAATACCTTTCATCGAATATAAAATATCAATAACGGTGTTACAGTTATTTTGATTCAAAGATTAAATTTATTGAAATATATTTTTGCAAAGTCAGATTAATTCTTTGTTAACTTTTTTTCTAAGTTTTTGTTTATTTATATTAAATTTAAGTTTAAAAAACTACGTATCTTTGACAATTTATTATAGATATACTTTTTAAAAAAATTTGGCAAAAGACCCACCTTACTCATATTAAAATATGTTGTATTTAATTTGTAAAAGAAAGAAAAGTCCATGGATGCTATCTGTTTTTAACTTTTAAAATACATATGATCGAGAAGTAATGCAATTCACACGTAGTCGTTGGTCGTTGGGCAGTTCGATTGATTTCGAATCTTCAAAATGCTGACATGCTTGCATTTGATTTATATATCTATAATCGATCAAAAGTTAAAGAAAACGTTGTAATTTAAGTTTCATTAGTTCTTTGAGTTCGACAGGTTTATTTTTTCGTTCACTTGTAAATCACATTGTCCTCAACTAATCAGTTAACCACAGGAACATAAGTAGCTTCTAAATTTCACTTTTCCAAAAATCTCATAACCAATATTTTAAAATAACTCGTCTCCCCAAATGTGAACCATCATAAACCAACCAAGCTTAGTAAGTAAGAAGACAAACCACACACATTGATTATCTTCGGTTGACATACTAAAACAGTTAGTTTATTTAACTCTAAGCCATACGGTGAAGAGCATATGGACTATCTGTGGCACAACATACCATATGATAAACCAGGATGAGCCCCTCGACACATTGATATATTCGATACACATGCAAGTTTTCAGTTCATGCAAGTGAGAGTTATGAACAAACGTATCGTGACATAAATGAAATCTCACCAGCAAGCAAAAGAGCTATCAAAATTACATGATGAAAAGATTACAGTTTGTGATAAATTAGGGGGAAAAGGTCAAAGCATGAGAGCCACCATCCATCGTGTAAGGGGCAAACACAAGGGTTACAATTGGTGTATAACATGAAATACAAGCCGCCTAATAAATAATGTATTAAAAATTTTGTAAAAGCTAAATTATCACAAAAGATGAGAGAATGAAACTTGGTGGCAACTTTGCAACACATAATGGATTAAACAATTATCAAATTCAAATGAAACAATGTGAAAAACATGCAAATAAGAAATATACTGCAATGAGCAACCTGGCAAGAAGATTCTTAAACAACTGCTTGGATAGCTCATTACATTTCTCCACACTTGGCGGCTCCACAATGTTAATGTTTGTTCTGCTCCAACAACTGCTAGTAGTAGGTGTTTCCTTTCTTGACCACACTTGGCTGGCCTTGGCTTGCACTTGCTGTAACTTGGATGCCATTACCTCCCAAACTAAATTCTACATGAACAGTTTCAGGTAAAAAGTTAACAACGAAACCCAATGGCCACTTAAGAGTGTATTCGAAAATTTCTATCATCACAAATATGCTTTTGCCAGGATATTTCTATGGTATAAATACTTATAGCAGATTCCATCACATCTGTAGCCTGTGAAGTTAGCTGACGTAGTTATCATATTCAGCTCGCCATTTACACTTTGTCGGTAATTATTGTGTCTATTAACTTCAAAGGACAAATATAATATAGTTAAAAAATTGAAACACTCACTACACTGACCCAATACAAGTCGTGATGTTTTTCAGTTACAAACTTCTAGGAATGTCCCTGCGCACAAGTCTGGAGGAGAAATTGTGACAAAATAAACACCGAGACATTATGATTAGCCGGCCTAAACCTACATGTATAGAAAATATTTCAAATTTTTTATGAATTTGTATATTATTTTATGATACCAAATTTTTTAAAATTATATTTACGCCTGATTATTCACCGTAACGAGCATGGTTCGCAGTAACGATCGCGGAGATCATTGCGGGGGTCTATTATCATTCACGGAACGGTCATGTAGCAGAAATTTTGAAAAAATATAAAACAATAAAGAGTCTTGGATAATTATTTTATAATTGGCTGAGTAATAGTGCTTAATTTACAAATCCAACATAAAGTAATATTATGCTTAGTCAACATTAATTAAAATAGAAAGTACATATAAACGAATATGGCTTGTTTGTTATCACACTTGAAATTATACAACAGAAATAGTTGAACACAAGTCTTCCTCTTCTTTATAAATTTAGTGATGGATAAAGCTGGATGTCGTCTCTGATATTCACCATCTTGGATGAAATGTCGTGTGTTGATGTACAAAATACTTAGTCAATTAATATGTTAAGTATATTCAAATACATATATTTTTTAACAAAAAAGTCTAACGGATAACAACTATGGTAATAAAATGTTATTAATATATCGAATAGAAATTAATAAAATCTAATATTTTCACATATTAATTCACCATTTAAATTTAACATATAAAGATATCTGAAAATATTTTTACGTGAATTAATACCAAATGAATTGCGTGGGGGAAGGAAATCATTAGTATATTCTCCTTGGGAATCTGGTTGTGGAAATTGATCATTAGCATATGATTGTGGATATAAATTAGTGTAAAATTGTCCCGTTGGATATCGATTGAGTCGAGGACTTGAAAAAGAGTTCGGATGGTGTACTAAATGTGGATTTAATAGTACTTCGTCTCGACGATGGTAATCACCTAACTCTTGGTGACCAAAATAACTAGTAGCCCCACTACGAGATAAGCAATCATAGTTACGTGGTCTAATACCACTTGTTGTAGGTGATTCATAGTCATAATGTAAATTTTGTCGACTGCTAGAATGCCCATCAAATTGATTACTCGTATGACCAGCATATTGAGATGACCCATAGTTATCTCCATAATTTCCTTATCTACATCAGATGATGAATGTTCATTTGAGTTCCGATTTCTTGATCAATAGTTATTTCCAAATTGAATGTGAAGACTTCTTATTTGTTCTTCGACACCCATATATGAATGTGAAGATCCACTAAAATGTTCATTGTCTTCGGCACTTGAGAAACCTGACAAACTTGCTAGAAATCGAAGTTGTTCCTGTATCCCAGGGCGATAACCATGATCAGTGTCTTGCGTGGCATAATAATTTTCTTTCCCCCGTGCCCATGTCATGCCAGTATCCGTTTGATCGTCTTGTTGTTCTTGATCAGTGCCTTGATTTATCTCACCACTTTCTCGATTGTTACCATCATTATCACCACTGCTGTCATTGGTGTTATTATCAGATTCAGCACAATCACTCAATAAGATTCCCTTCCATTTTGTTAACCTCGAGCTGCCCTCATTATTTTTCTTCTTCGAATGACTTTGACCACTATGACCTTGAACAATTGGTATTTCAAGACCTTGATCTAACCATTCTAAGTCATCATCTTCAAATACAGGAATGTCATTATCTCTTGTCCATTCATTTAAAATATCATTATCTTTAAATATGTGATCAAGATCTATAGGGCTATAATAATCGCCATCTTGATTTGTATGCATCAAATTTCGCACTCTTAATCGCATATTATAATGGACATATACCAATTTATATAACTTTTCTATCGCCAAACGGTTTTGAAGCTTAGTATGTATCAAAGACCATGTGCTCCAATTTCTCTCATAGCCAGAAGATGAACGTCTGTTTGAGAACTTTGATCGCAATTTTTCTTAAATGGGGAGCTTCTTCACCATAATCATTCCACCATTCAGCTGATAGGAAAACATATCATATATTTTTATATATACTATAATATTTAACACATATAAATAATATGGATCACTCAAACCTGGAAGACTTTTTTAACGGTCGTTTGTGCAAGTGAGGATCCAAATTCACCAATTTTTTCCGTGAACAATTTTATCTGTGAATATTGTTTCATGTAACAAACATATATATCTATATATATATATATATACACACACAAAATTATATGGAAAAATTATGAATAAAGTACCTGATTCATTGTTGAAGCTTGTGCATTTAAGTCAGGTTCTATCCTCTTGATAACCGCATTTAGTCCTCGTCTCACTTCATCAGTATAAACACACGTTCCAGAAAATTGGAGCATTGGATTGAGATAATATGTTTAAACAGACAAACATAATAAGATCTGATGATACCTATAATAGTTATTTTATATGAAACATTAATTCACATAAAATATAATCTCGTTTTACCTACAGCATGTAGGTGCTGATATAACTGATTATACCAACGGTCATCAATCACATCCCAATACAGTTGCCAGTCTTTTACACTTTCTTTTATAGGCATTTAGCTCTGTTCGTTGCTTCATATATAATTGAGAGAGTTGGCTCGTTGTCTTGGTCAACCAATTTCAAAAATTTTACTAGAGGTTCCATCGCTGCGCATATTTCACGAGCTGTCTTCCCTAATTTTGGACTCGAGATTCTGGAAGACAACTCGTAGGGAAGACAGCTCGTGAAATATGCGCAGCGATGGAAATTCTAGTAAAAGTTTGAAATTAGTTGACCAAGACAACAAGCCAACTCTTGTTAGAGTAGATGCCCAACTAGCCAACTTGTGGCGTGTGGGTTTATAGACTCTTGTATGAAACAGTCTTTATATATGATATTCGAATTCTTTTACATGGCGTTCTTTACTTTCATTATGTGTGTAATGATTAACAAATTGCGTTGAGTAAAGACCTAGAATGCACTAAAGCGTATGTTAGATGTGATAGTGGGTATGACGGCTATCATGAAACACATCTAATAGTCGCTGTGTATTCTGAACATGTTCCTACTCGATTGGGCCATCAAAATGAGGATAAGGCCGCCCGAGTTCGAGACTAGTATCTGCGATGCAAAGTACCATGTTTCATTGGTAGGGAACATTGTGATGTTCTGAGCATGCAGATAGATAGTGACCTGGTGATCTATCGAACTACCCTCGTTCGGACTTTCCAAGTGGTTACCATTTGTCGAGTGGATAAGTCCGAGGTCTTGGTTGTACTGATTAGTCCTCATGACTCGAAACGTCATTGAGGGGGATGGGGATGGCAGCCCCGCCCCCGCCCCGGCCCATTGCCATCCTTACATGTAGGAGTAGATGCATCGTTGTCGAGCATTCACCGCTCGCAGACATGCGTGGATATCCTATGCTATCTGAGGGGATAATAGTGTATAAATCTCTGGCCAGAGTACTAGAAGTGTTTTAGATAAATGTGTTTACCTAGTTACACTCGTGATGTCACTATTCGATCTCCAAGATGTACGCATAGCTATCGGGTCTATAGCGACTCTCGATTTACCAATGGTCGTTGATCTGATCGGGATATATGGATTGAAAGGACCGTACTGTACGCTAACCACGACCAACTGGTTCTTGCAGGCACTATCAGTGATACCTAGGGGATCATGGGGCGATGTTGCTAGACGCTCTTACCATGATCCGTTGGGCAGGTCCGGAATTGTGATTCCGGAGCCACAAGGGTTGTGGGCCCACGGCTAGCTGTATTCCTGAACCATTGAGGGTCACACAAGTACTGGATTCGAGATTCCCGCACGGATACTCAGCTCAATGTGTTGAGCGCGAGAAGAGGATTTTGGAGAGTGCGACTTCCTAAAAGTCAACAGGGGTCAAACCGGGGTTTCCCGCTGTTGAGGGGCAAAACGGTCATTTTGCACTGGGGTTCTGAAAAATGGTTTTTCAGATCATATTATTCAGTTTTGGAAACTGAATCGATCGGTCCGATCTGATCGGGGATCGAAGTTACGATGAAGTCTCGGTGGTGGAGATGAACTGAATGTTCATCGTTGGACCCGGGCCCGTTGGGCCGGTCCAAGTCCAACACTTAAGCTTATTTATTAAGCCTAATCAAGACTTCAACATAACACAACTTCACTAACCCTAAACCTAGAAACAGCCGCCCCTCATCTCCTCTCTCAAGCCGCCGCCGCCGCCGTGTGACGTCGCCGCCGCCGACGGTTGGAGCCAGGCACAAGTGCCAGCAAGGTAGTGGTTTTGAACACCCTATGTATGTCGATAATTGTTATTGATTTTTCGTATTGATCGTCTCCCGGCTGTTTATTATATGTTCTTCGCTGCCTCGCCGGGGGGCGGATCCGGATCCCCAACAGTGGTATCAGAGCCAGTGTTTTTCGGATCTGATCATACGATATTGCCATAATTGTATCTAATGTTTTAATTTTTTAGAATCGAATTAAAAGCTTGAAGCTCGGCCGCCGGCCGCCGCCATGTGCGGCGGCCCCCCTCTCACCGTCGAGAGCATGTGCGCGCGCCTCATCGCGCCTCGCGCGCAAGAACCAGCACGCTGGCCGAGCTTGGTTGCGCGACGTCGGGCGATGCTTGGCGCCGCTTCATGCGAGGTGGTCGAGCGAGAACAGCGACGATGGATGGACGTCGGGTGCTTGTCGCTCATTGGCTGGACGTCGGGTGCTTGTCGCTCATTGGCTGGACGTCGGGTGCTTGTCGCTCATTGGCTGGATGTCGGGCGCTTGTCGCGCGATGTCTTGACGTCGGGCGCTCGTCGCGCACCTCGGCTGGACGTCGGGCGCTTCCTCCACGCGAGGTGGCCGCTCGATGATCGCCGCTCCACGCGATGGTGGCCGACCTGCTGTTGCGCATGAAGTGCGCCGCTGCTCGGCGGCCGATGTGCGCTGGGCGCGCGACGTTGAGCGCGGCCGTGCGTCGCGCTTGGCGCGGCGTCGCGCGCTGCCGCCACGATTTTTCGTGGTGGCGGCGCCGCCGGCTGGCCGCCGCTCCGGCGAAGCTCCGGCGATGTCATGACGGCTGATTTCTTCTAGGGTTTGGTTCGGGCCTGTCCCGGGCAGCCCGTGAAGTTTTCGGGCCGGTATGCGATATCGGGCCCGGTTTTGGTCGATTTTGAAATTTTTAAGTTTCTGGGCCTAAAATTGTTTTAGACCCAATTAGATACAATTAAAATTGGTAAAATATGATTTTAATTATGAAATATGATTTTATAATGAAATATGATTTTGTTGATTAAAATTGTTTTTATCGGCAAAATACGATTTTATTATAAAATACGATTTCGTAATTAGAATATGATTTTACGATAAATAATTAGATTATTTAAAATTATGCATGTTAATTAGATTAATTGCATGATTGGGGTGATCGAGAGCCGTGCCCAATGTGTTAGGTGTATGCAATAGGTTTTATTTGATTTCGGTTTGTATATATATTTGATTATCATTTAAAGTGGGCCTGTTTGTGGCCCGTTCCCACCCCTTGATAAATGTATCCCTTATTTCTCAAAGTAAATTTAAATGTAAAATTACTAGATTTAGTGGGAGGACATCCGAAGATGGTGGACGATGACGATCAAGATATTGAAGACCGAAGATCTGTAAAACCGGAAAGCTTTGTAATAGGATTGCATTGCATATTGCATTACCCCTAGGATTGGACCCAAGTCCGTGGCTGGCAACCACGGACCGCATAGCTCTCGCGATCGATCATCCCAATGTTACTTTATATATGTTGATATATAGATTAATTGAATCCGCATGTTGCATGTTTTAAATTAGATTTAAGTATGCATGAGACCAAAATTTTTCAAAAATAAAATCCCTCGTTTTAAATTTGATTTAAAACTCATATCAAGATAAACTGTTTATTCGATAAACAAAAGGGTATTTAAAATTGTTTAAACTAACCCTACCTTCCATCAACAATGGGTGTACGTCAATGCTACCCGTATACATGGCCCGGCTCATATTATTGAGGGGGTCATGTATGCCGGAAAGCTGTCCACGCCATTGACAAATTGTTGTGAGTCGGTTGGAACTCCCTTTAACATTGGCTCATATTATTGGGGACGTTAAGGGGACCGTCCTTCACGACTCAACATTTATGGGTCAATCTTGACACGTGATAGTAAACGGCGTCATATTATTGGGCCCTTACTGGACGTGAGGTGAATAAATGGAGGTTGCACCGGCTGCAATCGGAAACTACCTTTTGGGGATCATGGATGACTGATATTATTCGGGTCCATGATCGCTTGATTGGGCTCCGTGTACCCACTAAAGAAACCTGTTTTCTCGATTTTATTAGAGGGTGGTGAAATCGTTAAAATAGTGGGAGGGTAATTCATAAAACTAAATGACCATGTTTTATGTCTTAGCTTATATCTTATATAGTTAGTAATGCATGTCTGTTTTCTTTTCAGTATAACTGCTATATAAAATGGTTTCGATGAAAAACCCGCTCGCTGCTATACTGGATAGCAACAGGTTCACCAGTCTAAACTACCAAGACTGGCTCCGCAACCTTAATCTTGTACTAGCTTCGGAGAAGCTTCTCTATACGATAGATAAGTGTCCTCCGGAGGAAACCCCTGCCGATGTCAGCCCTGAGGAGCTGATTACGCTTAACCAATGGCGTGACGACGAGGTTAAAGCTCGATGCTATGTGATGGCATCGATGCCCAACGAAATGCAACGGCACTTTGAGAAGACAAAGTATGCCTCTGCCATACTCTTTCATCTCAAGGAACTGTACGGGGAGAACTCTCGACATGAGAGGTTCACGGCTGTCAAGGAGCTGATGACGAGCCGCATGCGCGATGGGACTTCGGTCCGCGAGCATGGGGTTCGTATGATTGGGCTCGTTGAAAAGCTGTGGGCCTTGATATCGCACTTCCACACGAGCTGTCGGTGGATGTACTTCTCCTCTCACTGCCTGCTGCATTTGACCCCTTTGTGGTCAACTTCAACATGGACAAGCTGGAAGCCACCCTTGAAGAGGTGGTGAACATGCTTGTAGTGTTTGAGGGGACTATAAAGAAGGACAAACCCGTCCTCCTTCTGGGTTCTTCTTCCTCTGCGAAGAAAGGGCCCAGACGCAAGAGCAAGAAGCGTTATGCTCCTGCGAAGGAGGAAAAGTGTAATGCCCAG
>KQ998210.1:11389-22871 GCA_001598015.1 Dorcoceras hygrometricum
CTTATCCTCATTTTGACGGCCCAATCGACTAGGAACATGTTCAGAATACACAGTGACTATTAGATGTGTTTCATGATAGCCGTCATACCCACTATCACATCTAACATACACTTTAGCGTATTCTAGGTCTTTACTCAACGCAATTTTTAATCATCATACAACACAACGGCCCAATCGACTAGGAACATGTTCAGAATACACAGTGACTATTAGATGTGTTTCATGATAGCCGTCATACCCACTATCACATCTAACATACACTTTAGCGTATTCTAGGTCTTTACTCAACGCAATTTTTAATCATCATACAACACAATGAAAGTAAAGAATGCCATATGAATAAATGCGAATATCATATATAAAGATTGTTCATACAAGAGTCTATAAACCCACATGCCACAAGTTGGCTAGTTGGGCATCTACTCTAACAATCGAAGTACCAAGTGAATCTCCTGCACCTACAGAGCCAATACCAGAAATGGTCGCACCTAGGAGATCCGAAAGGGTTCCTAGGGCTCCTGAGAGATATGATTTTCTCCTTGAAGATGATCAAGGTGATCAAGTTGTTGGATCTGATCCAAGAACTTTCAAGGAGGCAATTTCCGATGCTGATTCTAATTTGTGGCTTGAAACAATGCAGTCTGAGTTTGACTCAATGCATGCTAACCAAGTTTGGACTCTCGTTAATCCTCCCGAAGGAATTGTTCCTATTGGGTGCAAATGGGTATATCAGAGGAAACTTGGGCCTGATGGTAAGGTAATGACCTACAAGACGCGACTGGTCGCGAAAGGTTACACTCAAAGGCAAGGTGTTGACTATGATGAAACCTTCTCGCCAGTCGCAATGTTCAAGTCGATTAGAATATTTTGTTAGCCATAGCCGCATGGTACGACTATGAGATATGGCAAATGGATGTGAAAACTGCGTTCCTTAATGGAAACATTAAGGAAGAGATCTATATGACGCAGCCTGAGGGTTTCACATCTGTAGGAAGCGATCATAAGGTATGCAAGCTTCAGAGATCGATCTACGGTCTCAAACAAGCATCGCAAAGTTGGAACCTGAGATTCGATGAAACAATTAAGGAATTTGGTTTCATCAAGAATCCCGAGGAGCCATGTGTGTATAAGAAGGTAGTTAAAAGCGCTGTGACATTCCTCGTACTTTATGTTGATGACATTCTACTCATTGGGAATGATGTAGGAATGCTGCAGTCAACTAAAGTATGGTTGTCTAGTAGATTTTCGATGAAGGACATTGGTGAAGCATCCTATATTCTTGGAATACAGATCTATCGGGATAGATCGAAACGGATGCTCGGACTCACCCAAGATACCTACATCGATACCATACTTAAGAGGTTCTCTATGGAAGAGTCCAAGAGAGGACACCTACCTATGTGCCACGGGGTCACTCTATCTAAGTCTATGTGTCCGAAGACTGATGAGGAGATAGAGAGTATGACACGTGTGCCATATGCCTTGGCAATAGGGAGTATTATGTATGGCATGATCTCCACTAGACCGGATGTCGCATATGCTCTGAGCGTCATGAGCCGCTACCAGGCCAACCCCGGCCAATTGCATTGGAAGGCTGTGAAGGATATTCTTAAGTACTTGCGAAGGACTAAGAATATGTTCATGATCTATGGGGGTGGTGAACTGAAACTGGAAGGCTACACTGATTCTAGCTTCCAGTGTGACGTGGATGATTTGAAAATCTACCTCTGGATTTGTATTCATGCTCAATGGTGGTGCTGTCTCTTGGAAGAGTTCCAAGCAAGACACCATCGCGGATTCAACCACTGAGGCTGAGTACATCGCAGCATCAGCTGCTGCTAAGGAGGCGGTTTGGATAAAGAATTTCGTCCAAGAGTTGGGCGTCATTCCTAATGGAGTTGGTCCAGTCCCGGTGTACTGCGACAACACGGGTGCCGTTGCACAAGCAAAGGAGCCTAGGTCTCACCAAAGATCCAAACACATACTGAGGAAATACCACATAATCCGGGATATTGTGGCTAGAGATGACATAGCAGTTGAGAGAGTCGCCTCTGCGGACAACGTTGCTGATCCACTTGCGAAACCCTTGTTTCATTGTGTTGTATGATGATTAACAATTGCGTTGAGTAAAGACCTAGAATGCAATAAAGTGTATGTTAGATGTGATAGTGGGTATGACGGCTATCATGAAACACATCTAATAGTCACTGTGTATTCTGAACATGTTCCTAGTCGATTGGGCCGTCAAAATGAGGATAAGGCCGCCCGAGCATGAGATTAGTATCTGCGATGCGAAGTACCATGTTTCATTGGTAGGGAACATTGTGATGTTCTGAGCATGCAGATAGATAGTGACCTGGTGATCTATCGAACTACCCTCGTTCGGACTTTTCAAGTGGTTACCATTTGTCGAGTGGATAAGTCCGAGGTCTTGGTTGTACTGATTAGTCCTCATGACTCGAAACGTCATTGAGACTCTACATGATAGGCGACTCACTTTGACCCGTTTGCCGACTCACTTAGGGTCATTAGGCGGTGGGATTGGGTGAGACCCCGATGCATGTAGGAGTCGATGCATCGTTGTCGAGGATTCACCGCTCGCAGACATGCGTGGATATCCTATGCTATCTGAGGGGATAATAGTGTATAAATCTCTGGCCAGAGTACTAGAAGTGTTTTAGGTAAATGTGTTTACCTAGTTACACTCACGATGTCACTATTCGATCTCCAAGATGTATGCATAGCTATCGGATCTTTAGCAACTCTCGATTTACCAATGGTCGTTGATCTGATCGGGATATATGGATTGAAAGGACCGAACTGTACGTTAACCACGACCAACTGGTTCTTGTAGGCACTATCAGTGATACCTAGGGGATCATGGGGCGATGTTGCTAGACGCTCTTACCATGATCCGATGGGCAAGTCCGGAATTGTGATTCCGGAGCCGCAATGGTTGTGGGCCCACGGCTAGCTGTATCCCTGAACCATTGAGGGTCACACAAGTACTGGATTCGAGATTCCCGCACGGATACTCAGCTCAATGTGTTGAGCATGAAAAGAGGATTTTGGGGAGTGCGACTTCCTAAAAGTCAACAGGGGTCAAATCGTGATTTCCCGCTGTTGAGGGGCAAAACGGTCATTTTGCACTGGGGTTTTGAAAAATAGTTTTTCAGATCATAGTATTCAGTTTTGGAAACTGAGTCGATCGGTCCGATCTGATCGGCGATCGGAGTTACGATGAAGTCACGGTGATGGGGATGAACCGAATGTTCATCCGTTGGACCCGGGCCCGTTGGGCCGGATCCAATCCATCACTAAGTCTACTTAATGTAGACTTAGACTAAATCACAAATCACAATACTCTCTTAACCCTAAACCTAGTGTGCGCCGCCCTCTCCTATCACTCAAAGCCGCCGCCGCCGCCGCCTAGCACCGCCGCCGTCGCCGCCTCCTTCGCCGGAAATTTTTCCGGCCAATCTTTCGAGGTAGAATCTGTCCGCGCCGATCTCGTCAGGCCTTCTAGTGCAAGCTGACGAAGGAGTCTCGTATCCGATCGTGGACCTGATTGACGTGCCGCCGCCGCCGCCTCCTTCGCCGGAAATTGTTCCGGCCAATCTTTCGAGGAGAATCCGTCCGCGCCGATCTCGTCAGGCCTTCTAGTGCAGGCTGACGAAGGAGTCTCGTAACCGGTCGTGGACCTGATTGACGTTATCTACCGCCGCCTACCGTGAAATGCCGGTTTCCTCGCGAAACTGGTCGGAGCCAGGCACGAGTTGCCAGAAAGGTAACCCCGAGAAACACCCTATGAATGTCATAGATTGATTTGATTATAGAATTGTATTGATCGTCTCCCGGCCCAATTTTTGTTCTTCCGCTGCCTCGCCGGGAGGCGTGATCCGGATCCGTCGCGGTTCCCCAACAGAGATAACTACCGGGACCAACCAAACCTGACCATGAGTCCCGACACGACCAACCCTCAGCCCTATGAACTGCCCATGACCGAAGCATCACAAGAAATGAATCAAGTACGTGTTAAAAATCGTGATACATGCATGGATCTCAAAAACGTAGATCGTAACATAACGCATACAAATCATGAAACATCATTTGAAACAACGTAATATGATTTAAATGGTGGGAAAAAGGAAGAACAGAGCGTGCCTTTTGGGAGAACTACGAGAGATACGCGTTACCGGAGCGGAGGATTCGAGAAGGGACGATCAAACCTTGAAACCACCACAAAAATCCAAGAACAATCGATGGAGCCTTGAGTGAGGAAGGGAGACTGAGGGAGATGATAGGGAGGCTAGGGTTTCAAAATTAGGTTTAGGAAGAATGAATGTGTACCATTAAAAATGCTAATTAAAAACTCCAATGTAAAATTTAAACTTCAAGGTTTCCGTAATATAAAATCCTCTAATTTTTAAAATGTAGTAAAGTTTATTAAAATAGCCCGTAAGGGCGAAAAACGGGTTTCCCTTGACAAATATACATCAAAATATTCTTTTTCGTAAATGCTGCTCAAAATAATAAATTTTAGCTTAAAAAATTTGTGGGCTTAAAAAAATTTTAAATAAACTTAACCTCGGTCGTCCCAAGTCTCATCCACGCATCCGGAACTCAAACAGGCTACTAAAATAACATGAGTATCTAAAAACATAAAAGTATCACGTAATCACATAAAATGGCATATAATTTTCTAAAAATAATTTTTCCCCTAGTCATGCATTCATTCTCACGTAATCAAGATTTCTGGGCGTTACAAATCTCCCCCCTTATAGAAATTTCTTCCTCGAAATTAAGTTACTTACCGAAAATCTCAGGATAGCACGTCCGCATATCGGCCTCGGTCTCCCAGGTAACCTCATCCTCTGAGTGATTCTGCCACCAGATCTTGACCATCGGAATACTCCGTGCTCTAAGTCTGCGCTCCTCTCGTGCCAAGATCTGAATTGATCGCTCATCAAAAGATAGATCTGGTGCTAATTGAAGCGGCTCAAAATCTAACACGTGAGACGAGTTCAGAACATAATTCCGTAGCATCGAAATATGGAACACATTATGCACTGCTGACAGACTGGGTGGTAGTACTACCCGATATGCCAACGTACTGACCCTCTCCAAAATCTCGAATGGTCCAATGAATCTCGGACTGAGCTTGCCTCTTCGGTCAAAACGCATCACAACTTCATGGGCGATATCCTCACGAATATGTGGTCCCCTACCGTCAACTCCAGATCTCATCATCTACGATCGGCATAACTCTTTTGACGACTCTGAGCTGTCCTCATCCGATCTCGTACCTAGTCACAATGTCTGTTGTCTGCTGCACTAGCTCTGGCCCATTCAATACTCTCTCGCCAACCTCGTCCCAGTGCACGGGAGACCTACATATTCTCCCGTACAGAGCCTCATATGGAGCCATCCTAATCGACGCCTGAAAACTATTATTGTACGTGAACTCTACCAAGGGCAATCTATCACACATGCTCTCAGCAAATCCTCTCTGGATGACTCTCTCCGACTGGCCATCTGTCTGTGGGTGAAAAGATGTACTGAATGATAGCTTAGTCCCCAACGCGGTCTGCAAGCTCCTCCAAAATTCAAATGTAAACCTGGTGTCCTGATCTACAATAGAGACTGGTATGCCATGCAGCCTAACAATCTCTCTAATATATAGCTCTGAATACTGAGTCAAGGTGAAAGTGGTCTTCGCCGGTAGGAAATGCATGGACTTGGTTAGTCAATCCACAATCACCCAAATCGCCGTGTAGCCTCTGGGACTCCTGGGTAATCCAACCACAAAATCCATCGTAATATTCTCCCATTTCCACTCAGGGATAGAGAGTGGCTGTAGTAACCCTGCTGGTCGCTGGTGCTCTGACTTTACCTGCTGACAGGTCAAACACTCGGAAACAAATCGCCCGATGTTCTTCTTCATACCTGGCCACCAGTAAAGAGTCTGCAAATCTCTATACCTCTTCGTACTCCGTGGGTGCATGGAGTACGTCGATGCATGGGCCTATGATAAAATCTCAGCTCTCAAATGCTCAGTATTCGGCACCCACATATGACCCCTGAAACGAGTGATCTCATCCTCGACTGTATACAAACCCCAGACTCTGGCCTCATCTCTCTGTCTCCAGTGCTGTAACTGCTCGTCTGTGGCCTGGACATCCCTAATCCGATCTCGAAGAGTCGACTAAACTGTGAGTGCTGCTAGGCTAGGTGCACAGCACCCTGAATAAAACTCCAACCCGAATCTCTAAATCTCCACCTGTAGTGGTTTCTCGACTGATAAGCATGTCACCACTGAAGTCTTCCGGCTCAAAGCGTCTGCTATCACATTAGCTTTACCCGGGTGGTAGCTAATGTCACAATCATAGTCCTTAACTAACTCCAGTCATCTGCGCTGCCTCATATTCAACCCCTTCTGGGTGAAGAAGTACTTGAGACTCTTATGGTCGGTGAAAATCTGACACTTCTCACCGTACAAGTAGTGTCTCCAAATATTCAGTACGAACATTACTGCGACAAGCTCCAGATCATGCGTCGGATAATTCTGCTCATAAATCTTCAGCTGTCTCGATGCATACGCAATGACTCTGCCACCCTGCATCAGAACTGCACCTAAACCTCTCAGAGAAACATCTGTATACACTACAAACTCCTCTTTCTCCACTGGCATCACTAATACTGGCGCTGAAGTGAGGGCCTCTTTCAACTGATCGAAACTCCTCTGACACTCGGGACTCCACACGTATTTCGCATTCTTCTTGGTCAGGTGTCAAGGGCACTAAAATCAAAGATAATCCCTTGATGAACTTGCGTTAATATCCGGCTAAACCCAATAAACTGCGAATCTCTGTTGCATTCTTTGGAATCCCCCAGTTGTGTACTGCCTCCACCTTCAATGGGTCAACTGAAATCCCATCTCTAACAATGATATGCCCCAAAAAATCCACCTGCTCAAGCCAAAACTCGAACTTGCTGAACTTAGCATACAATATGTGCTCTCTCAACGTCTGTAGTGCGGTCTTCAAATGCTGTCTATGCTCCTCTAAGCTCCTCGAGTATACTAAGATGTCATCGATGAATACCATGATGAACTGGTCTAAGTACTGTCTGAAGACACGGTTCATCAAATCCATGAATATAGTTGTGTTAGAGTAGGTGCCCAACTATCCAACTTGTGGCGTGTGGGTTCTTGTTGACTCTTTGTAAAACGATCTTTATTTATGAAATTCGTATTCTTATATGGCATTATTTATCTTCATTATTTTATAATGTTAACAATTGTGTTGGATAAAGACCTAGAATGCACCATAGTGTATGTTAGATGTGATAGTGGATATGATGGCTATCATGAAACACATCTAATAGTCACTGTATATTCTAAACTCGTTCCTAGTCGATTGGGCTGTCAAAATGAGGATAAGGCCGCCCTGCACCATAGTGTATGTTAGATGTGATAGTGGATATGATGGCTATCATGAAACACATCTAATAGTCACTGTATATTCTAAACTCGTTCCTAGTCGATTGGGCTGTCAAAATGAGGATAAGGCCGCCCGAGCTTGAGACTAGCATCTGCGATGTGAAGTACCACGTTTCATTGGTATGGAACATTGTGATGTTCTTAGCATGCAGATGGATAGTGACCTGGTGATCTATCGAACTACCCTCGTTCGGACTTTCCAAGTGGTTACCATTTGTCGAGTGGATTAAGTCCGAGGTCTTGGTTGTAAAGATTAGCCCTCACTACTCGAAACGTCATTGAGACTCTACATGATAGGTGCCTCACTTTGACCCGTTTACCGACTCTGTTGGGGTCATCAGGTGGAGGGATTGGGTGAGGTCCCGATGCATGTAGGAGTCGATGCTTCGTTGTCGAGGATTCATCGCTCGCCTTTGTGCGTGGATATCCTATGCTATCTGAGGAGATAATAGTGTGATAAATCTCTGGCCAGAGTACAAGATGTGTTTTAGGTAAATGGATTTACCTAGTAACACACGCGATGTCACTATTTGATCTCCGAGATGTATGCATGGTTATTGGATCTTAAGCGACTCTCGATTTACCAATGGTCGTTGATCTGATCGAGATATATGTGTTGAAAGGACCGTACTGTACGCTAACCATGACCGACTGGTTCTTGCAGGCACTATCAGTGATACCTAGGGGATCATGGGGCGATGTTGCTAGACGCTTTACCATGATCCGATGGGTCAGTCCGAAATTGTAGTTTCGGAGTCACACATGTTGTGGGCCCACGGCTAGCTGTATCCCTGAACCATTGAGGATCACACAAATACTGGTTTCTCGATTCTCGCACGGAAATTAAGCTCAATTTGTTGAGCATAGGAGGATGAAGGATGGAAGTGCGACTTCCTAAAATTAAACAGGGGTCAAAATGCAATTTCCCTAAAGTTTGGGCTAGTTTGACTGTCCTTGAAACTTGCAGGGGCCAAACTGCTATTTTGGACTAGGTGGTCCGAAAAATTATTTTCGCATCATAATACTCAGTTTTGTAAACTGTGTAGATCGGTCCGATCTGATCGTCGATCGGGATTATGATGGAGCCACGGTGATGGACTTGAAACGAATGTTCACCCTGGGCCTGGGCCCGACCCAAGCCCATTGGACCGGTTCAAGCCCATGTATCCTCTATATATATTGGCCCTAGGGTTGCATTATACACAACATAACTACACAAAACCCTAGAGCAAGCCGCCTCCCTCCCTCTCTACTCCTCTCGACCACCGCCCCCCTTGCGCCGCCGCCCGCCGCCGCGCTTATTTTCGCATCATAATACTCAGTTTTGTAAACTGTGTAGATCGGTCCGATCTGATCGTCGATCGGGATTATGATGGAGCCACGGTGATGGACTTGAAACGAATGTTCACCCTGGGCCTGGGCCCGACCCAAGCCCATTGGACCGGTTCAAGCCCATGTATCCTCTATATATATTGGCCCTAGGGTTGCATTATACACAACATAACTACACAAAACCCTAGAGCAAGCCGCCTCCCTCCCTCTCTACTCCTCTCGACCACCGCCCCCCTTGCGCCGCCGCCCGCCGCCGCGCACCGTCGCCTGTCACCGCCGCCAGACTTGTTCCGACTGTCTCGACGAGGAGATTCCGTCCGTGAAACATTCGTCACGTTTTCTAGTACAGACTGATGAAGGGATCATGATTTCAGTCGTGGACGGATTATGAGAACAACGACCGCCTACCGTTGAAGTGCCGATTTCCTCGTGAAATTGGTCGGAGCCAGGCGCCTAGACGCCAGCAAGGTACCAAATCAAACATTCTATGTATGTTTATTTGCTGTATTTGTTATGTATTGACCGTTCCCTGTGCAAAATTTTGAAATCTTCCGCTGCGCCCCGGGAGCGGGATCCGAATCCGCAGCTGCGCCAACAAGTTGGGCATTCGTTAGTCCAAACGACATCACCAAAAACTCGTAGTGGCCGTAATGTGTCCGAAATGCAATCTTGGACACGTCCTCCTCTCTGAACCGTAACTGATGGTACCTAGACCTCAAATCAATCTTGGAGAAAACCGAAGCTCCCTGCAACTGATCAAACAAATCCTCGATCCTCGGTAGTGGGTACTTGTTCTTCACTATAACTCGGTTCAACTCCCGGTAGTCAATGCACAATCTCATACTGCCATCTTTCTTATTCATGAACAGTACTGGTGCACCCCACGGAGAAAATCTAGGGCGAATAAATCCTTTGTCGAGCAATTTCTGAATATGCTCCTTTCAGTTCCTTCGTCTCGGTAGGGGCCAGTCGATACGGTGCCTTAGATATGGGCACTGTACCTGGAACAAGCTTAATCAAAAACTCCACCTCTCGCTCCGGTGGAACTCCCACAACGTCATCGGGAAAAACATCTGTAAAGTCCCTGAATACCTCCATCTCAGACAGTGAAGGATCTGCTGAATCCACCGAGGTGGTGACACTGGCTAAGAACGCCTGACATCCAAGCTCAACTAGCTTCCTAGCCTGCAGAAAAGAGATAAATCTGGGTGTTATGACAATATTTTATAAGTTTTGGTGATAACAAAAATAAGACAAGTTGCAATTGGACAATCAGTTGTCGCACTCTTCAGGAGATCGTCTTATCTATCTACAGTGGTATTTCAGCAGTTGGAGTATTCGTGAGTTTTTCAGCAGATGGTATGCGATCAGCAGTTGAACGATTTGAGTAGTTCAGCAGATAGATTCATCAAGAGCGATCAGCAGGTACCGATTTGAGTTTCAGCGTGTTTTGCTAAGGATTGGTAAACGACAGCGTTTTGATAAGTTATAACGACGTCGTTGGAGTGCACAGTTTCGCATCAACAGATGAAGTAATCAGCAGATACTTTCTTGAAGAGTTCAGTAGTTGGTTAAGTATATTTGTTGAAGATTGCGATACGACAGCGTTTGGTTAAGTTGGAACGACAGCGTTTTGATTGATTCAGCAGAAGAGTTCCTTAGACAAACCAGCAGATGCACTACTTGGTGTTAACCAGCAGATGTATTTCAAAGATTGCAAAACGGCGTCACTTGATTAAGTTGACACGACATCGTTTTATCGCTTAAGGAATCAGCAGATGGAAAAACGCATATGCATATCAGCAGGTGAATTCTTCCAAGCGTTTTTCCAGTCGAAGCTCTTGACAACGACGATGGATGTAAGTGCTGGTTATCAAAGTAATTTCAGGCGCAAGCTCAAGTGATTCAAATACGATCGATTGCTCATAAGGAAAAGATTTGTACGATCGTACAGTTGCCTGGAATGAAGGAGACAAGTTAGGTACTATTTTGGGTAAATAGTACAGTGTACAGAGGCCGTTTCTCCATGCTTGCACAAAAATGGAAAGAAGACAAATTGGCTCTGTGGATGAGCAATTGACCTTGCAGTGGAGCAGGAATTACGGTGTACGATTTTGGCAGTAATTCAAACGGGATTCTTTTTCCTTTGGAGAATTAATATGACCGTTGCAGTCGAAGCCTATAAATATCAGCAGCAGTGTTGAAGAAGATACACTTCGCTTATTATCTATTGCTGTCACGCTGCCAAAATCCATACAGAGCTTACACTTCGTTGATATCTTAAAAAGCTCAAAGACTCGAAGAACTTATCGTTTAATCTTCATTTGAAATACCTTCGAGTCAATCTTCTGGTTATTCATTGTTGATACCAGAAGATATTTACAGTCTCTAGTTCGTGTTTTCATTGATATATCCATTGAGTCTGTAACGAACTGTCTTGTAAAGAAGTTCGAAAAACGTTCAAAGCATTGTAAAAACCAGCAGCGAAGTCTGCGTGAAGTATTGTAAAGCGCTAGGAGTTCTCGTAGCTGCGGGTTACGGGATCGGGTGTTTGTAGAAAGGCTACTCACATCAAAGTCTTTTAGTGCTACCTTCCGAGGAGGAAGAAGGGGAGACGTAGGATATTGATATCCAAACTTCCAGAAACAA
>KQ998213.1:0-17832 GCA_001598015.1 Dorcoceras hygrometricum
TTGATCGTTTCTACGATTCGGAACCTGAAATTCAAAGTCGACTAACATAATGGGTTATCTGCTGCGAGTGAGGCTTGCGTCGTTCTTCACCGGCGTCGCCGTCGCATCTGGCGCGGGTCTCTATTTTCTGCATAAGGATTATAAGATGGCTCACCGCGCCATATCTGAACAGGTACCATATCATGAACGGTCTTTTCAATGCTTATAATATACGAGGTTCACGGATTTGTTATTGTAGGTGTTAATTGAATGGATACCTGTCACCTTTAACGCGAAATACTGTTAATTTTAGCTTAAACTGAATCGATCCCTTTCTTCCTTTTTCCCCATCTGCGGTATACCTTTCCTAGTAAACTGGGTTTAATTGCCTTTTGTTAATTGAAAATGGATCAACTGAGCTATGTGAATTGATACAATTTTAGAATCTAGAAGGTACTTTGCAGAGCTGTAGGTACTCAGATGTAGAAGTGGTAAAATTTGTGTGCAGTTAGTTATGAATTGCATCATATTTGCTATAGCAGTATTTTGTGGATGAAGGGTTAAAATCCATAGGTAGGCATGAATGAAGAATGTTCAATCATAAAATATCTTCGTTCCTGTTGCATTTCTTTGAAGACACCTTCAACTCTTGCTTAACACACAAAAGATCATTGTCAGTCACTTACCTTGGGGCTATAACAAATTCTTTTATAATTCATTTATTAGTTTTAGACACATTCTGTCCATTTGATTATACAATCGCACAAGTTTTCCGGTATGTTATGTGGCTTAGTGTATCATTCCCAGTTTCAAATTTCATCCTGGAGTTATCCCCCCTACAAATTAATATCTCCCTAGAACATGAGGGAAATTAGGCCTTCTTTTTACAAGTATTGCACCGAAGGATGAAGTCTTGGAAATGAAAGTACTCCTGCTTTAGATATTGTAGGTACAGAGATCTTTAGGGCGATTTAATTTCATTTATCATACAACGATTGCAAAAGTTTGGTTAAAAGATAGTGAATTAGAAGTAATCTCAGAGTGATACTTGAATTGCAAGGATGGTGGTCGATGCTCGAGTGTTGGCAATAATAACTGTTTCGGATTTAATACATGTTGCTGTTGAGCATGTACTGAAAAGATGTTGATTTGACTCTGGCCTATGTTAAGAATATTTAATCAAGTAATGTGTAATCATCTGTCCTTTTCCGAGCCTTAATGGAAAACTGAAAAATCTCTACATGCTCCAAAATTTCCCTAGATCAATAACAAACTCTAAGCAGGACAAATAATTCCAGTTTATGGATGCTATTAACACCATTGGCTGAGTATCACTGTCTAGACCATGTCAACCAACAGTAACCATGTTGTTGCTTTGCCAAACCAAAAGTCTATATGTTCCAGTGAGGAACAACCAATTTATTGAATGTTGTAGCATTATTGGTCACTAAAGAATCTGGATAATTGAATTACGAAGGTATTGATGGTGCTCATTTTCAGTTTTTGTATGTATAGGTTCCATGAATCTGAGGAGTGTTGTAATGTGCAATCTATGTTGCCGCACCTATATGATCATTACAGAAATTACATGTTATTAGTGGACATATCAAATTTAGTGGTACATGTATCTTATACCCTGTTCATGTCCTACACAAAGTTAGTATTAAGTTGGGTGACAATTGCACCATAAGAAAGTTCATAGACTTTTTTCCAAATCATGGAGAATGTGTAGGAAAAACTTTAATATATTTGTGAATGCACACTTCTGGGAAGAACCAATAAGAGTACGCATCCATAATCTTGCATCATTATAGTTGTTAAATATCAAGGCAATGTTTGCTTTTGTTTTTTTTTCTTATTTAACTTCCATTTTCAAAAGAATTCATTTTATGTCTCCCTTCGAGAATATTTTTTTTAATATAAATTGTCATATTTCTTGAAAAAGCCATATTTCTATATTTTATTGTAATACAATGCCATATATTTTAAAATCTTTGAATCCCCACATTTATTTAAAAAAATAATTTACAAAACTCTATATAACATCGCTATGGTAACTACTGTTCCAGAAAAATTGAAAAAATACTACATTTCCCAATATATTTTTAAAAAACTCATTCTCACAAAATAAATATCAGAAAACAATGTAAACAAGTTACAAACCAATTATATCCTAATTAGTTCAATACAAAATGTTAGGTGACAACTTTACGCCACCTTAGGAGTAGTTCATGCTACTCAATATTTCGTGACTCCGAATTTAGCTAGTTTCTCTTACGTCCAAGTTCAAAAAGATCTGGTGTTCTGAGATACTGCAAGCTGAAAATATTCATGTATCATTGGCTCTTCCTTATTCTTTTGTAGATGAATGGCCTTTATGAATCACTGGATGGACGTCTGTCATCTTTGGAGAAGTTAAAAGATGTGGAGGCACCAAATCGTGTCGAAGCTGCTGAGTAGAAGTTCATGACGTAACGATTGGACAAAAATAGCAAGGCTTCTTGCTTCTTAGCTAATGTTATTTACGTTCAGCTGCGTTCCATGTAAGATTAGGGGTAAATTTTCAAATGACTTTGATATTAATCCTGAAACGTGTAGTAAGTGTTGATGTTGCAAGCTGCAACCTAGATTTTATTCGAAATTGTGCTGAACATAGATAATCCTCACTCCATGACCTCTCCAGTAAACAGTCGACCTGTGTGCCATTGTTCTTCAATAGCTCTCCTCTTGACAGAGCTGCATTTTCATGGCCTTTTTCTGTTTCTTCTCCTTTCGTTTTCCACCACTCCCTTAAATTATTGCTAAACTTCATGATCAGATTCAACTAGTCCAGATGGCACGAAAGAATCCTATGTTAGTCTTTTGTTAAGATCGTATGGAATCGAACAAAAAAAGCACCCCAAAATGGCTGCTGCACTGCTCGGCATGTGCTTCCAGTTTCCCATCCTTTTTATGTGTTGTATTCACGGGATACTATTTGGGTGTTTAGATAGTAGCAGTGCGTCTACTATAATTTCTTGGGTCCTCTCTTCTAATGTTTTGAGACGTTTTCATTCCGTTATTGAAAATCCTTGGCCTCGGACGATATATTATAGTCGTTTTAAAACTTTCATAAATATAAAGTTATATATATACACACACGCATGTATGAAGATAAACTCGTTTAATACAAGACGTAAAACAGAGTAAAATTATATATGCTGCAATTGGGGAATTTGAGCACACGTGGAATATAGAGCTTTGTAGTGCCCGTGACTGCGATGCGACATCACAAGACACAAACGCCAAAACACCGTTCCACCTTTCCATCTCACATATATTATACTTCAGATAATAATAATAATAATAATAACAACAATATTAATAGTAGTACGCATCCACCCTTCAATTACGCCATCACCTCACTCAATTTCAACCAAAACCCTTTAATTTTACACTAAAAGCATGCATGTTTCTATACTTTATCCCTGAATGTTGCGATTAACTACGGCCGATTGAGGAATGAGTCCCTAATTTGTTATGTTTTCCTTCTTCCAAAAGCAATGGTGGACATTGAAATCTTAAAATCCATGGTGCTCGACAAGTCGAACAAATTTAGTGTAAATGAAAACGACTCGAGTCCGGCTAGTAAATATGCTCGACTGGGTCCGCGTAGTATTATCGCTATCATTCTTGAACGGAGGATATACTCAACATACGTCAATAGTCATGAAATCGTAAAAATTTCACACCCATAATGACATTATTCGACAGATTGAACTTAGCAATATTTAAAACAATTTTGATTCGATTAAAAAAGTATATCTAAGAATTTGTTTGTTTATATTTGAAAAAGGGGCAAAGCTAGAAATTTTTCTCTCATTTTAAGAGAAATTATTTTAAAAATTCCAAGTCACTGAAAATCCGAGAAGTGGTCGAGTAAGATTTCAAACAAGTTTTAATTCGTTACATCAAATTCAGAAGGCACCTCGTACTCGGTACACATATTATTATTCTAAATATTAATCAATAATGCGTGACATGTATCTTATAAATAAATTGTTAGAAAAGCACGAGGCCCGGTCGCGAGAATTGAGCAAAAACCGGTTTGGCTTACGGAGGCGATATCTTAGGTTCAGCAGCTAAGTTGGTCTGTTTGTATTTTAATCCTGTCGTTTGGATTCTTTCTCTTTTGTTTAAGTCATATTTCTCAAGCAAAATGTACCGTTTGAAGGACTCTACATCCAATATTATCTTTGATTTTTTGTTCTTTCCACCGTTAGGACATTGACATAAAAACTTTGTTTCTTCCGCATGCAACATGATATCTGGTTCAGCGCAGCTGATCCCGTGACTCAAATGTGACTTTCTTTATTTTATCTCACAACTTCTAACTATTTCTCTAACCGCAAACTTCTATAAATACATGGTATCACTGAATGATTACACTCACAAGCATTTCAAGAAAATGCCATACTCTTCCTCCACATTTAATATTATCATGCATGTTCGTTGCTTCACCTTATACATGCTTATTCTATCATGCTCCGCATTCACTTCCCAAGATTATTCGGAGGCCCTTGAGAAATCGATTCTTTTCTTCGAGGGCCAGAGATCAGGGAGATTGCCTCCGAATCAACGTCTCAGGTGGAGGGGTGATTCGGGGCTATCTGATGGCTCTACCAACAATGTAACTTATATTTTATATTTGGAGACACATTTTTAAGCTAGCCTTTTATCAAGTTAACTCGGGGGAGTTTGACTTTCAGGTTAACCTCGAAGGAGGATACTATGATGCAGGGGACAATGTCAAGTTTGGATTGCCAATGGCTTTTACAACGACACTACTAGCTTGGAGTGTCATTGAATTTGGTTACTCTATGCAAAATCAACTAGATAACGCGAAGGAGGCCCTTCGTTGGGGCACGGATTATCTCTTGAAAGCAGCCACATGCACTCCATCCACCCTATACGTTCAAGTGAGAGTAAAACAATACCCGTCTGACTCGACCTGTAATCACTATCTAGCCTACTTTGGCTTGATTACTTTGGATCCGAGTACTACCCGAATGCTCCATTTGTTAGAAGTCATGCTGTAGACATGACAGAAAACACTCGTATGAGTTTATGACATGTAGCAATATGAGGCACGCAATAACGCGACATAATGCAGCATTATCTGAATGACGCAGGTGGGCGACCCTAACATGGATCATCGTTGCTGGGAAAGACCTGAGGACATGGACACGCCACGCAATGTGTACAAGGTTTCCCCACGGAATCCTGGGTCTGATGTAGCAGCCGAGACAGCTGCAGCACTGGCAGCCGCCTCTATCGTGTTCAAAGATTCGGATCCTCCTTATTCCAAGAAATTACTCAACACTGCAATGAAGGTAATTAAGCCTATTTTATTCTTCATCACTTAACTTCTACTGAATCACATGTACATGCAGGTGTTCGATTTGGCTGACAGGTATAAAGGTGCTTACAGCGACTCTCTTGGTTCCGTAGTCTGTCCATTTTACTGCTCCTATTCAGGATATCATGTGAGGACATATTTGCACCATTTACTCAATTAGTTTCAGAAAATGATCTTATATATATATATATATATATATATAGGCATGATAATGTGGGCGCCAACCATGGGCGACAACATGGGCGCCTGAGATGCTCAGCCGAACATCTCATGAAAATTTTAAAAATTTCATGAGATGTTCGGCTGAGCATCTCAGGCGCCCACATTTTCGCTAATAGTTGGCGCCCACCTTATGACAAGCGAGCTGGAACTAAAGTTTTACTCTCCAAGGTCACATTGTTTGTATATTCAAAAAATTTCTGCTGAAGATTGAAAGAACTTACATTGATTTCTTTTTCCGTCAATTTTCCAGGGCTTCTTAGAATTGAATATTCAAGAGTTTCAACAGTACAAAGTGCATTCAGACATTTATATATGTTCTCTGATTCCTGGTTCACCCAATTTCCAGGCACAGTATACACCAGGTTACCTACAAAAACATGATTTTCGATACAAACAATGAAAAAGCGAAAAAGAAATGAAAATTAAAATCTAGTATTCACAAATCGTGTGACTTGGTAAAAGACATTATTATCTTTGGGACCGTTGGTTTGATCATGTCTGAGCAAGGTATTAACTTCAGGGGGACTTTTCTACAAGGGAAGTGAGAGCAATCTCCAATATGTGACCACATCAAGCTTCCTAATTCTAACGTATGCTAAATATCTCAACTCAAATGGAGAAGCAATCTCTTGTGGGAGTTCTACCATCACCTCAGAGAGCCTCGTGGCCTTAGCCAAGAAGCAAGTCGACTACATATTAGGCGAGAATCCGTCCAAAATGTCGTATATGGTTGGATTCGGGCAGAGATATCCGCTACGCATACATCACAGAGGTTCTTCCTTGCCATCTGTGCATGATCACTCAGCTCGCATCAGATGCGGCGATGGATTCCAGTATCTGTATGCCTCTTCGCCTAATCCGAATGTTCTTGTAGGAGCCATCATAGGTGGTCCAGACAATCGAGATAATTTTTCCAATGATAGAAATAATTATCAACAATCTGAGCCTGCAACTTATATCAATGCTCCATTTGTTGGTGTCTTGGCTTTCTTCTCACAAGAATGAAAATCAGTGTATTTTGTTTCTAGCTTTCAAACCAAACGGGACTTGTACCTGCCCCAGGTTGCAAGATCGTACAAATTAGATTACACTGGATCTCTCTACTCTGTTACTACATTTTGCTGCTGATGTGTCCCCAACATAGATCTATCAGAAGAACTATGTAACATAAAATTTCTATATTAGTGAATTTGTGATCACGTTTCATTTGAAGCATAACCTGAAACCTTCAATACCTTGACTAGAAGGTGTGCATGTAAGAAGCATTAACATGGTTCCTAAATTGGTACTCACAGTTCTAGAAAAAAACTCAACCATCAATTTTGATATTCCTTAGATCCAAAAATCCGAAGGCGTGATGGCCGATCTTGTAATCATCTTATAGTGAATCATGGCCTTTGAACTTCGTGGTAGTCTACTCAAATTATTTTGTTCCAAGAGTTTTTGAGGTGCCTTGACCATATTTTATAAGAGCTCCTCAGCCATCACAAACGGGGAAGAGAATTTGCCTTCCTTCATTAACCGGAAAAGTGTCCTGAATTGTCAACATATTGCTTGCTACTTTGCTAGACAACTTCATTGTTAAAATTATATATCAAAAGTTTCAAAGCCTTTCAAGTATCTATTTTCTAACAATAGTACTCAAACTTGCTTGAAACTTTTGAACCGTATTCAAACTAAAAATTCCAAACTTTCCCGAATTTCTGATCAAGTTGCAAACTCAAATAGTACTAATTTGGCAAACTCAGAGCCTTAAATTTTTCTGTCATATTCGAATTTATTCCGTTCGTTCACCAACAGATGCATCTAAATTTGTTCGTCTAGATGATGGGCCCCCTCATATTTATGTCTAATACTGAATTGGTCCTCGTATTCCACGTTTAGTTAAAGTAGATAAGCAAGGCCCATGGAGCAGAAAAGACAACGGCCCGTCATCAAGGCCCAAAGCTTAAATAAACGAGAGACGGCACACACGCCTTCTGCTTTTACTTTGTCCAAATTATTTATATAATTCACAAAACTTACATTGTAAAGAAGATTACTATCGAGATGACGATGATTGAATTTTATTTTTAGGTAAAAAAGAAACAAAAACTGTTCGTTCATATTTTTTATATTTAAAAAAATGGATGTAGTTGGGAATTTTTAAATACAATCAATGAGCTCCGCAGCCCACAAACAGGCCTTTTTCTGTTTTTGTAATGAATACCCACTTACTTTTATCTACTCCTACGTCTTTCGTTGACTGACACATCTTTGTTTTCCTGCGTACGAAGCATTGTAGTAAGAAGACCAACATTTAATTAACTACACCCGAACATGGAAACCAAAAGAAAAACATTTTTTCCTTTTATTGTTTCAGAAAAAGTTTCAATTCTACATCATTCTTCTCAAGACTACAAAATGACATTTAGAAAATGTTGTAATCTACTATGTTTCAATATCATATTGTTTTAATTTTGAAGCCTTAAAAGTTCTCATCTTCCCTTTGAGAATATAGTAATAATCAAGAATCATCCGAGCTAAACTCATTACCTCAAATTTCATATGCATTAAAATAAGAAACTTTATTTTATTTTAGGTTGAGCCACATGCATTATTGAAGAAAGTGGTGAATTGAAATCACTCCTGATAAATCAATCAATCAAATTTATTTTAAAAACGTGACTGCAAATACTCAATCTAGGCACGCATATTAATAACAGAGTGAAAAATACACACAACTAATGGATTTTTTAAACCCTATTTTTTGTTTATTAACGAAATTCGAATAGAATATTTTATAACTTGCTTGAAGCTTGACAAGATGTGGTTATTAGGTGTCCATTTACATCCACACTGCCCAAGTGCGACGAGAGAAAATCATCATCTGGAGGCGCTGCATTTCTGCGATATGGAGCATAACAGGAAGAATCTTGGAAGAAGTGGAAGCAAGCGGTGATACGAAAACCCAAAGCCAGAGTTCGAAATGGCGGCTCCATGATTACCAGAGGCTTGAAATTAGACTTCTTCCAGCAAACCCGAAGCTTTCTTTTTGAGCTTTGACTTTTCAGGATTTCAAATTCGTTTTGTGCTCCGGGAGAAAATAAATGTGGGGAATGATGAAGAACAGAAACGAAATGAAATCAACGTCGACTGAGTGCTCTGGCGTTGGGCTGGGTTTGAAGATGCAGGCCGAATCGTCAGAATTTGAAAAGACGAGGGCTTTTCCCTTTATTAATCAATATCTATTTGATTCTGCCGGCAACAGTACTAATACTACCCCATCAACAGCAGGCGGCCGTGGCTTTGGGCCGTTCTTTTGGGACATGCTATCAAGTAACCAGCCCTGCGGCACTGCTGAAATATATGCTACTGGTACACCAGGTTTGCCGACAATTCGTTTAGAGCTTCTGGTCAAGTCTCTTCTTGATCCTCTTCTCTTTTCTTGCCTTGATGTAGTTGGCTTCCTACTGTTTGATGTTTTTATCTTCGTCTTCTTTTTTTTTACTTAATAAAGCTACAGCACTGGAATGTTTTCGTTCGTTCGTTTGTGTTGTTACAGGCGGAGGCGGCGTGGCAGTGTCTGAAAAAGCTTTATTCACTGCCTCGCAGTTGCATGAATTACAAAGACAGCAGATGATACACAAGTACATGCTGGCCTCCATTCCCGTTCCTCATGAATTAATGTTACCCATTTCAAGAGCACCATCATCACTTGCTGGTGCCCCACAGTTTAAGGGTATACTCTCTTTACTTTTTTTTTTTAAGATTAAGAAGATTGGTTTCATCTGATCAGTCCATCTGTTCCATTTTTTTTTTTTAATCTTATGATAAATTTGTATAGCTTCCAGTTCCGTTGTGGATTCAAGATTTTCACCCAGTAATAAGTTGGATCCAGAGCCATGGAGGTGCCGAAGAACAGATGGTAAAAAATGGAGATGCACAAGAAATGCGGCGGCTGAACAGAGATATTGCGAGCGCCATTCCCACAAGAACAAAACACGTTCAAGAAAGCATGTGGAACCTAAAACTAGTACACAGTCCCCAACTTCTCTGATGGCCCCTGGATTTGATGCCATGCCATATGACCAAGCTAGGTGAGTAAGTTCAACATAGTGGCTAAAAATATTTCCTATTTTCCAATTTTTTTTTTATTCGTTTTTATCCTAGCAGCATGGGTAGGACCTCAAGTTTCTAATGTTTACATTTATAATACGTGCGACACGTCTTTGTCACTGGTATTATTGTATTGTATCACTTTCTTGTTCTTATCTCATGTCTGATGCATCAAATGGTGTGTGTGTGTGAGCATGTGGATGTTATCGTCTGACCTTTTTTTGGCATGCATATTATTAATTGTAATTCATGGCTGAAGAGGCGTCGAGTGGTGCAAGAGAGGTGGCAGCAGCGGTACCGCTATTCCTATCTCTACGTGTGATTACCGACAACAGATGCAGCAGATATCATCAAGATTGGACTCGATGAATAGAGACAACACACACCACCAGAAGAATGTGTCCCGATCCCCAACACTGCCACAACAAGATTTTAAGGCCCCTGTCCCCAATAGATTTGAATTCAGACATGCGGACTACTGCAACTCACCTCTCCCTTCCGAAATGACATCCTTTCAAGAAAATTATTTGTCTCTGAATTCCAACATACCAACCCACACGACACCACAATTCATTGATGCCTGGGAACAAGAAGGGATTAAAGGGCTCTCGCCATCTTCTTTGACATTGTCCATGTCTTCGTCCTCGAATCGGAATGATGAAACAAATGTCATTGACCGTCGTTTCGACGATTCCATGGGACCTGGTGGACCATTGGGTGAAGCACTGTGTCTTGGAAATGCTAGTATTTCAAATTGGCTATCGCCAAATGACTATAACTATACTAGTAGCTCTTGTGAAGATGGTAGTCATGCATTCAAATTCATTCGTTGAAAACGCCGTATGTCATAAATGTTGGTTCGGTTAAGTGTTTTAGTCCCCTCTGATTTCAGATGTATTTCTTTTGTTTAGACATTTATTTCCCTCTTGACTGGTATTATGCAACTTCAGTTTAGTTTTCTGTTGCTATATAGCTTTTATACATGCTACTTGGATTAACTTGTTTCCTCCTTCGACTTTTTACGTCCACATAAATCTTTCCCAACTCTAGATCTTAAAGCAAAGAACTAGAATCAAGAAACTAATCTGGGATCTCATTCTCGTCCGTATCTCATTATTATTCAGCCTCAGGATCGGACGCCTCGACATGAGGAATTGGGTTTAATAAGCTTGTAAAATGTTTGAACTTAAATTAGTATACAAATCAACTATACATCTTTATATATAGGGATTTAAAACTTTTATGGGCTTAGATTAAAGTTTTTTTTTAAAATTTTTTAAAATCATTTTTTTGTTACTATAAGAAAATTTCAAAATTTGTATTTCAAATTATAATTTAAATATATTAATGAATAATACGTAAAATAGACGAAATTATAAATAAATATAAGTGAGAAATAAATTTAAGCTCGATTTTTTTTAGTATCTTTGGGCAAGTTGGCTCGAATCGTCTTGTCGATTTTACTGCATAGTTTTGTGGATTTCAGTCTTTGGTTATGTGTTTTAAGTAGAGTATTAACTAGGGCTGTGATCGGGTAGGGTCCCGTCCCATAACTCATTTCCTCGATTCTCATCCCGAAAAGAATTGAAATTCTATATTATAACTCGATCTCGTATCCGAAAGTATCGTGACCCGAATATTCGGGAACCCGTATTTTCGAGATCCCGTAGGGTCGGGAAGGGATATCCCGAACAAGGACAAGCACAAACACAGGCGAGATGATATATATAAGTATCGAAAATTAAAATTTTAATACTTGAAACAAGTGATACGATTTCTTGGTTAATCCACTAAACAATTAAATCCAAAACAAAAATAATATATGATATTGTATCATTAAACCACAACATCAAAGATTTAACTTCCGTCTGATGGTCTTTGGAGCTTGCACTTGAGGAGATGTATTACTTTTTCAGGTGCACGTGGATACATATAACCAACATATATTATATAAGAATACTTTGCATAAATAAAATCTAAAACATACAAAGCTTGTCCATTATATAAACATAAAAAATATCAAGCATCGTCGCACCAACTTACCCAACTCATAAATTACTGAACTATATTTATATTCATGAACATCAATGACTAAATAAAATAAATGCATTTCTATTAAAACAACCTTATTTTGATACAAAAAAAAATGACATAGAAAAGTAAAAATATTAAAATATATATTTTTTTATTATTTATTTTAACAGTTAATGAAAAAAATTTCTATTTTTTTATATTTAAAAATTATTTTTTTATTATTTAATATATTTCGGGTCGGGTCGGTCGGGAATCCCATCGGGAAAGCGAAAAACACCTGATCCCATTCCCGATACTTATCGGGTCGGGAATTTTCCCGAAGGACGAGATTTTTTCGGGTCGGGAGTGGGTCGGGGTTCGGTTGGATCGGTATTTTCGGGATTTTTTCCACCCCTACTCTATAATCTATATATTTGAAGCTGTGAGAAAATCGAAGTTTTCAAATGCATATATGACTACTTACATTAATAGGTAAATTTTTAAGCGATGCACTTCTTATAATACTCAACTATTTATCCGAACGACTTACTTTATCTGAAAAAACTATTTTCGTCCTGATCACTTATTATATCGGAGATTTTATCCGGTAGGCAAACATTATGATCTCTACTTTACCCGACGATCTTATTCGGAATATATTTTATCAGTAAATGATAATGTACAAAATCCTTGCAACGGCTATTTCTGGACCAAGCTTTATTTTTCATCTTTATGTGTCGGGTCGAACGCTTGTCACTCTAACAAAAGTTATAGCTGGTGGTAACAATGCAACTCCAAAAATTTTTAAATCGTATAGCAACGTTCTACCTAATAGGGAAAATTATTGCACTTCCACCTTCAATAATTGCACTCATTGCAAAAAGTAGAAATCGAACCCAGTCCTTAGCTCTGATACCAATTATTAGTATTGAAAACAGATCGTGGCACAGATAAAAGCTCTGATACCTATTGTTTGTGTGAAGAAAAAAGTGTTATCATCTTTGGCAGTTAAAGTTGGTGAATAATTGGGTATGCTGCACGTGAGTCTATTGAGGATTGGGATGAAACTGCTTAAGTCAATGGCCCATAAAGTATAAATTGATCACCTTCATCAACTGGAAAAGAACAGAACATTGTTTCAATAATTGTATTGAAATCTTTCGATTCTCGTGATAACTTATTTCTAGTGGTTTGTAAATATTTTTTTAAAAAAATTAGTATTTCCTAACAAATATCAGATAATTAGAATGTTGGCCTTGACATCTTAAATCAATTATCAACACAGACAAAATAGATTTGCCCTTTCAGAAAAAAAAAATAAAAAGGGATAGTTAAGCATCGAGTTGTCTAAATCGCAGCCACTTAAACAGAAAAAGCATGAATTTACTGATTATGTCGGGATGGACATTTTAGTCCTCTGGTGTTGGGTTCTTCGGTAGCATTGAATTTGGCTCAAAGACATAAATAAATGAAGAAAAAAATATGCTTTTAATGTCGGCCATGCACCAAAATTTAGGTTTTGAACATTGTAAGAAGAAAATTGGTCAGATTACAAATTGGAAAGTTGAACCAAACTTTTCATTTTAATCTGAAAATTAACCCATCTAATTGTAAACCTTTAGCTTATAAAAGAAATTATTTCCACAAGAAACATAGGTTTCACGTAGTTATAATTAATCATAACATGAAGAAATAAAACTTATCTGTATTGAGTTTGAATGCATCGACTATACAAATTTATCGGAAGATTTGAAATCTTTATATTATGTTTCCTTAAACCGAAACCATTAATGTTTTTTATCAGTCGGTTTAAGTTTATATAAAATGGTTAATAGCGAAGGTGTCCACTGCATGCAGTCCAAATGCATGGTACACATTTTTAAGATACACCACCGCATGCAAGTGATTATATTGATCAAGATGTGAATCCGCTTGATTATTTTAATCCACTTCTAACCTTTTGTTTTCGATTTCCTGGGTTCTCGAAGATGACAATATTAAGCATAATAGATGTAACATATATTTATTTGCTGTAAGAGATGTAATAGTTGTAGATTATATTAAGCAATCCAAACGATAGCTGTACGTTGTTATATGATTCATTGTCCTAAAGGGGGGGAAAACTTTCCCTTCGTATCCACTTTAGCTCCTTCGTCAAATAGCTCAACTGGTATTCGACTTATATTCATACCCACATGTCTTTAATAATGTTATATTTAAGGAAGTTTCATGACACTTTTAAATATATTTTTGTTTTAGTCCGTGTTTGTTTAATTTTTGTATTTATCGTACTTCCAATTTTTAATCATTTTAAAAAGAATATAAAATCCGTGCATCACCCTGATGCATGCATGCATAACTTGGATACAAAGTATTGAATGAATACACGACAAAGCTTTGGTGTAAAATATTGTGACTTTACTGTCGATAAATACGAACATAAAAGCTTACAATAAAATTTTTTGACACTCTCGAATCCATGTATATATTAAAGACTATCACGACCTTGAAAATAAAAGGTATGTATGATTTGTACTCCATATATATATAGAACATTCTCACAAAACAAAAGAAAACGGGACGAAAAAAAAAAATGACAACTATGATCATTCAACGAGAAAAGCTCCACAAATCTGTGTCTGAACTCGAAACTGGAGAAATTCCCAGATTTTGTCTATCTGAATTAACCTGCATGTTTAGCAAATGCATGTCAATATCATGATTAAAGGTGTCGAAATCTTCATTCATCGACTCTCCATTCAGCTGCGACGCCACGAAGCGGTCCAATTCTGCCCAATCTTTCAAAATCGGTGGTTGGACTCGGCTATTGTATTTTTCACTTGTATTAGCATCATCATGATTGCCTGTTGCAGGTTTCAATCTCGTAAGTTGTACAAAAGTCGAAGAGCTATCGAGATGGACTACTATATCATCATCTTCTTCTTCCTTTTCTGAAACTTCAATGGTACCTTGTTCTAACGAAGGTTTATCGATGTATTGGGTGAATATTTGATTGAGCATGCCGCCTTTTTCCTTGCCGGATTCGGACAAAACAGGTGCGGGAAGCGGAATCATGGAACCTTTGCTACTTGTTTTAAATGTTGGCTTGTTACCACCTTTCTTCATGAACACCCTACAGACCACCCAGCCCACGTCTTCTGGAGCCTGTACAATTGATGTATGCTATTTTGATGAAATGGGGAAATAAATTTTTTCTTCCGTCATATTATATAATTTGGTTAGTCGAATAGTTTGTCAAATATTCGTCCTATTGCACTAACTTTTAAATTTCATATATTTTTCTAAACACACGCACACACACAACTTATATTATATATTCTCTTAAAATTATGAGATGTAGCTCTCTATCTGTCTCCGTCAACGTGGGATTTTTTAAAGGCAAAACAGGAGGGAAAGTTCGACTGATTAGTTTGGGCTTACAGAGTTTGATGGTTGAGGGACTGTGGAATCATGGAGTCTATATTCGTGCATTATCCAATCTGATTTTTCACCCTGTGGGGCTCTCCCCGTGTAAAAGACTAGAGTCTTTCGCATCCCAATATTTCTCTTGGAATTATCACTTATAATTTTGTCCCGACCAGTGGCCTTCCAGAATCCGGCAGCAGTTGCGCGGTTTGTGCGAATCCCCGTGGGATATTTCCTGTCTTTGTGACTGAAAAGGTACCATTCGTTCTGCGGCGTCGACCCAATGTTGCACTTCTCTGCGACGCCAGGTAAAAAAGGATACTATTGGTGAAAAATGATTAAAATTGCAAAACTGGACGAATCATTATATATATATATATATACCTTGAATATCCCATGGCTCAAGTTTGTTGAGATCAACTTCCTGGATGACATCAAGATCAATCTTCTCGGAAGCTATCTTCTTTCTGAGGTAATACTGGACAAGTTCTTCCTCCGTTGGATGGAAACGGAAGCCGGGAGGCACTGTCGACTGCACATGTACTGTCAAATTCACGCCTTCATCATACATTATTATACATAAATATATCTTACAACTACGTATAATATCTGCGGCTCCAAATTTTCTCCACTGACGAAGATGATCGTTTTTCCACCTTTCCTCCTTTGCTTTGTAAAACTTTGGCTTTAGGTTCGCAAGATGTTTTATTATTTATAAGCGTATATACACACATGAATATGCATGCAGGAATCAATAATTAGGTCTCAGTATCATGGACAACGACCCATAGTCCAAGAAAGAAAATGGAAATTGCTAAATCAAGAGTTTAATTTAAAATATAGAACCTTCTACATAATATTTTATCAAAGAACACTACGTACCATGTATGTTGACGGAGCGCGAGGTGCTGTAGGCATGATCGACATTAATTTTATTGTATCTCCTCTAAAGAACACAGAGAAAGAAGAAATGTAACTGTCACACCAGATATTCTTCTCTATTTGTTTCGTGACAAGTTTCCATTTTCATTAATGGCCCTCCGAGAAATTTTTTAAAGAAAATAATGCGTTTTGGAGACGAGAAATATATCAGCATACTCAATTTGTGAATCATGCCACGCCCTACTAGGCCAGCCTAAGAGTTTAGAGTTTCATTTATCACTGGAAAGCAGTTCTTGAAACCTCGTCAAAATCGACGTGTGAGACTATGTTTTTTGTGAGTCTTTGTAATAAGAACGTTTTCGTATATGTTGACATCCGTTGTGAATGAGTCAATATTTATTTTTATACACGCAGATTAAGCTATGCGTTGGTGTGTATAGTATGGAAAATGAGATTTTACGTACCGGTTAAATATCAATGATTGGATTGAAGTTATCTAAATAATTTTTTATTGTATAGAAAAGTATATTATAAAATTTATATAGGATATATTCGAGCGTTAATTAAATATACTAAAAACAATATTAATCTTTTATTTTCACCTTTTCAACTTTAGAGGTATTCCAATTTTCCAGCATACACGCACACACACACCCCATTCCGCCAATAGCAATGGGCGGAAATCCCATATGTAACATTATAATAATTGTCATTGCAATATTGGTTAGAAAAGAAAATAAACTCACATTGGTTACGGTAGTCAACAGTAAGTTTACAAAATTTAAATACAGAAATTCAAAAATAGTTGTAGATTTCTTTTTTAAATAGACATTCTAATTCAAACAATTTTTATCTTTGTTACTGTATATTCACAATTAAGGAGGTTAGTGCACGCACAGATCAAACAAGATAATTAAATGAATATCTTCATAGAAGAATTTTCACTGAGATTCCTATATTTTATATTTACTTATCTAAAGATCTTAATCACCATTAATTTTATTATATTTCCTCTAAAGTAATTGTCACACCAGATATTATTTGTTCGTGACATGTTTCCATTTTCATTAATGGCCCTCCGAAAATAAACATTTTGACTTTTTTTTAAAGAAAATAGTGTGATTTAATTAGGAGATTAGGAATCTATGAATATGTAAATCATGCCACACCCTACTAAGCCAGGCTAAGAGTTTTGAGTTTCATAAAATTGATGTGCAACTTAAGATAAGTGGCAGTGAAAATTGATGGTTGAGACACGAGATAATCGGTTTTGGTTTTTATTTTGTGTTATTTTCTACTTTTATAGTTTGAGTTTGAAGTTCAGCCTTTATATCTTTCAAACTTTTTTCGGTTTTAGTATTTTTCTCATAGGAAGATGACATGTCATATCATATATTGACGTATGGTTTGACCATTTCTATTTAGTCCCATAATTAAATTTAAGTAATTTACTTTATCCAAACATAAATTTGTTTCTAATTCGGTTAGAAAAAACTATTTTTTGTATTCCCTGATTCTAGAAAAAAAAATTGTTTAAATTCCCTGACACGGCATGTTTTTATCCGATAGAAATTGAGTACAAATGATTGAAAAAAAAGTACTTAATGATATTTAAGCACAAATAGTTTTAGATTGAGTACGGAAATTAAGATTATAAAACATGTATATTTTGTTTTGATATTAATAATAAAATAGTTTTTATTTAGTGATAATCGATACTAATATTTAAATTGGCGTATTAATATGATAAGTCGAGTACAATTATCAAATATGATATTAATATATGACTTTTGAGTATAAAACATGGATATCTT
>KQ998215.1:2699-17891 GCA_001598015.1 Dorcoceras hygrometricum
TACTGTTCATGAGTATTGCTGAAAGAAACCAGCTGCAAGGTCTTTTTACTAAAAACAAACGTATTAAATGAAACGACGTCGTTAGCGCATCAACCTGTCGCAAGAAAAGCGCTAACATTCGTGAAACCAGATGAAAGGATTTCCGCTAAATAACCACACGCAAGGAATAGGAACCAGTCGCAATGAATAGTGCCAGTCGCAATGAATAGTACTTTACAAGTGAATAGTGCGACTTCTGGAATACTACAATGGAATGCAACTGCTGGAATTTGACTTGATAATTGTAACATCAAAACAACAACTATGCTATCAGCCGTTGCCTATCAAACCAGACTTTATACTGATTCAACTAGCAACTACCGATTACATAGTTATCAAATTCTGATATTACGACTACTGAAAGTAAGAACATTCATAAACATTTTTGGATTAAACTCGAATCCTCAGTACTTTTAAAACATCATAAAATTTCTGGAATACATCTGGAAGCATCAAAACATAATTTTGAACCAATCTTTCTTTCCTTTTCATGTATAAATAATTTTAAACATGAACTTTAAACATACTGTAACATATAGGCAAGGAGACTCAGAAAACATCAATATATGCTTTAAATGGTGAGTCAAGAATCAACTCTTACTTGCCTTAAACGAAGCTTTGCAACGGTAGCTAGTTCCTGCAGAATCTTCTCTTTAAGCAACGCACGAACTTTTCTGGAGAATATTTTGAAGAACACTAAATATTTCCTTTGCAAATGATGAGGATCTTGCTTTCAAAACAGGTTTTTATATGAAAGGGATTAGTGGCAAGCTACTTGTGAAATTAAGCATGACACCCTTATAAAAATTTAGTAAAAATTCCCTTCCTCTCATTTTAATTTGTAAAACACCAAACCTTTTTCAAAAGAAATCATTTGTCCTCCTTAAAGATATTTTCAATCCCTTTAAAAACTGCTCGTGCATCACCCTTGGAGTCATCCACTGAAACCAGCTGCGTCACATATATTTTTCTGAAATCATTGAAATTAGACAATGCATAACATTTCAACATGCCATTTTAAATCTATAAAATGAACAAAATGCATAATGTGGTCCTATGATTTTTGGGGCGTAATCCCTTTAAAAACTGCTCGTGCATCACCCTTGGAGTCATCCACTGAAACCAGCTGCGTCACATATATTTTTCTGAAATCATTGAAATTAGACAATGCATAACATTTCAACATGCCATTTTAAATCTATAAAATGAACAAAATGCATAATGTGGTCCTATGATTTTTGGGGCGTTACAATATTCCAGAGTCTTACTACAATGCCAAGGAGCGTGAGTTTAACAACTTAGTGCAAGGTATCTTGAAGGTGGCAGAGTATGCTCGACAGTTTTCTTCCCTACTCTCCTATGTCCCCCATATCGCGCCAGACAGGAGAGGGCGAAGAGGAACAAGTTCTTGGAGGCCTTGAGACGGATCTGTTCCCGTTGTTTTTGGCTGGTTCCCATTCTTCGTATGCCGATGCAGTGAACCGAGCAATTGAAATTAAGGAAGGATTGTTGAACATGCAACTTAGGTTTAGCCGCAAGTATTTCAAGGCTTTCATCCTGTGCCTCATGGGATGTACTCTTTTCAGCCTCATAAAGTGACACATCAATCGATTCATCAGTGGTTTAGACCCAAGGGAAAGTAGTTTAAGAAAAATTCAACTTCTAGTTCTTCTGGTTCCGACAGTTCCGAAGGTGGTAGCTTGAGGGTAGTGTTCTGTGGTCAGTGTGGTGGTAAGCATCCGACTTCCTAGTGTGTGGGAGTCCAAGGAGTCTAACATCTTTGTGGGAAGTATGAGCACTTTGCGAGGGTGTGTCCTTCTGCTAGGAGTCAGCATCTCATTCCATCACAGCGGGGTCAGTCGGGAGTATCGTTTCGGAGATCTCATCCTTCTGCCCAATCTCAGCAGTCACGATGGTCTTTTCAGTAGCCTGAATATTCACAGTTCAGATGGACTTCTCATCTCAGTTCTCAGGACCTCAGCAGGCTCAAGTAAATTCTTTGACGTGAGAGCAAGCTAATGATGTGTCCCAAGGAGTTATAGCAGGTACTTTTCTATAGCGACCAGACTTTTCTTGAGGGAAATTCAGAAGTTTGGGGTTCAAACTGAAAGACCCAAATTTTCGAACTTATTAAACATAAAAATCGCTACTAAATTCTGGATTGAATTGCAAATAAACGCAACTCATAAACGCGGAAATATAAGCAAAGCTGAACAATAACAAATACGGAACTTGTACAAGTCTGATAGGTGTTCAGATAAAACTGTATACAATAACAAACCAAAAGTTTGTACAGATCTCTAAAAAATAAAGATATTAGAAATTTGTTATTATACAAAACTATAACAACAGTTCTGCACAACAAAATCTGAAACTGAAAGAACAACGGAACTGATGTCCACGATAAACACATCCTTCCGTTCAGCTCATCACCATCCAACTCCCTACTGCTCATTACCTGCACTCAATGAAAACTAGTGAGCCTAAGGCTCATCAGGCAAAATCTTATGTATCAAAGGCAATTAATACAAGCAAACGATAACTAGTACATAACTGGAATCTGAATAGCTTAAAGAATAATGAGCTAAATAACATGAACTGTGAAATCTGAAAGAACTGAAAGCATAAAAATAAATGTTCTGAAATCATTTTCTTTACTTCTAATTAAATAAGCATCTTTAAAATTTCTCTAGAGCTGTGATTAAAATCACACATTCGCTCTTCTTTTCTTTTCTGAAATTATGACAGACACACCTGTACGTTGGTCCATTCGTTTGTCAAACTAACTCTGAAATTAGAGGGCTGGGATAAATCCCATCTATGTGAAGGGGTATACAGATCCGTCAATCCGTAATCCGTTTAAGGGGCACACTGGTTCGTCAGCCTACTCACCCTTCCTCTGGGAACCTTCTGTTGTCGTAGTCATAACTTAAAACTTTTCTGTAAACATTTCTTTCTTTTCTTTTGTAAATATGTTTTCCTTTTCTTTCTAGTACAGTTCAATGGTTTTCATTGTCTAATGATGTTCTGGGACTTTATGAGAATTCTCTGTAAATCTTGCGAAGATGAAAACTGAATAAAGTCACTTGAAACTATTCGAATAAATCAAATTAATCTTTTGAATTGAAATGGAAATGAATAAGGAATTCAAATCTGTATTATCTGTATCAATTGAAGAAGAATCGAATGCTAACAAGGTGGAATCTGAATTGTGCTTAAGTATCTCAACGAAGAAGAAAGAATTCAGATGTCGTTCATTGGTCAACTCAGATGTCAACGCAACTAGATTGATTAATTCAGATGTCAATGGTCAACTCAGATGTCAACGATTTTAAATAAAGTCATTCAGATATCGGCGAGCAATCGTAGTTAACTCAGATGTCAACACAAATGTGAAATGGTCAACCCTATGGAATCTGAACTCAAACTTAGAATCTGTAACATAGAGATATTAGCCTTTTGGTTTAAGAACCAGATTTTGGATTTAACCATATGAACATACATGAACAAAGGAAAACCTCAGTCTGATGAAATCAAAAGATCTCAAGAAATTTCTGTAAAATGATCGAATAAGCTACTTGTAAGCTACTTCGATGAAAATCATTTAGAAAACTCAAGAACTAACTGGAAGAACATCATCAAAAACTTTCTAAAATCTTTTCCTGAATCAAAATACAGTAAACACGTACTTCTTCATAAAAACAGAACATGAACTTTTCTTTTCTTTGAAGAACAGCCGTGACTATCTTCAATCTTTAAAATACACACAAAAATGCATACAGAACTGAATATATGCTTTCATGAGTGTAGCAAGTGTCAGGCCCCGTGCTAATTACTAACAATTAACACATAATAAGCGCATAAACACGGAAGCTTAAAATCAGGGCTTAAAAATTTTCGAAATACAATGGGCCTGAACTCAAATCATACATTCAAAATATCGATAATCAAAATATGAGTTGACTCAAACTCATACGCAACAGGTAATAACATATCTCAAATCAAATACATATCCCCAATACATGATAACACGGGGCATCCCCCGGATCAATACATATCATACATATATAACTGGGACTCAAGGATGCGGGGATCGACCAGCTGGCGCTCCACTCGGTCCAGCCTGGTTGCCTGTATTTCCTACAAATGGGCAACACAGACCGAAACAAAACAAAAGCAGGAAACAAGTACGAGATCAAGCCTCAGTACGAAGAGCTATCAAACAGCTACGCATCAACATGCTAACAATCAATGCTATGAAATGCATGTGGCTGTCAAAGGAAATCGGTCAACTAGGCCAGTGTATCAACCGGCAAAACATATCAAGTCGCCTCAATACCATGGTCTATCAACCGGGAAATCATCGGTCCGTGATCATCGGGGCCCGTCAGCCCATCACAGCTCGACGGTAGACACTCCAGTAGTCACCGCTCCGATGATAGTGTTGGACTGGTGCACAAAACATCTGTTGATCAGCTCCAATGTGGCTTGGGTCATCAATCAAATCTGTCAAGGCCCAATATGTATGCATGTATGCCAATCAATATCAATGCTCAATGCATACAAATCATAATACGTGAAAACAGAATATCGAGTTCAATCAATTCAACAGCTGTTCCACGTAAACACATAACAGCAACACAACACATTCCACAACATCGATTCAGTCATGTTCACGCTCAAGCTGTAAGTGCTGCTCAACTCGTACCTTTCTTCTTCAATTTACCTAACAGATTTCTCAACAAAGTCACGGCAACACACGGCCAAGCAACCAGATTTCTCCTGGTTCAATTCACGTAGCAGGGACTTCCCAGAATTGCTGAAATCTGTTACAGGTACTCAATATCTTAGCTCAATTCAGCTACACAATCACGTTAATCCTACGGCCAGAAGTATACTTCAATCCTACACTTCTACGCAGGCATTAACTACTAAAAACCGAGCTCAAACTACAAGAAATGCTCACCCAAAAGCTCAAAATAAACGACGGCAGAAACTGCTCAACGAAACCAGCAACTCACGAACGAGCAGGGCCTTCGGGATTTCTCAACTCATTGCTCCTAGCTTCCGAACTAGTAACAATGGGAAGAGCAATTCTCAAGGAGTCCAGCGCCACCAAGAACGTCAAAAGCAGAGGCTGGAATCGATGGGAAATGGCGATTGAAAGTGACGGTGAACAGTAGCTATTTCGAGGGTTTGGAAAAGAGGAGATAAGAAATATCTGGTTCCAAATAATTCTAAGTGTCGAACAACACTTCTATAAATAATCTCCCAAATCCAAATTCTGCTGATTATCAATTCAGTCGACAAGACCAGCAGGTATCGACCAGCAGGTGTAACCAAATAAGCATTAGCAAGAAAACACTCCAAAACGACACCGTTCCAACTTATCAAAACGACGCCGCAGCGTTATATCAGCAGGCAGCAGATCTTCTTCAAAACAACCAACGGCTGGTTCCAGCTGCAACATCCAAAACGCAGCGTATTAACTTAATCAAACGACGTCGCCGCGCCTACACAAACAAATCCAGTCGATGCACTTACAAAACCAGCAGGTACACAAGGAAAACTCTCGCAGCTGGTTACCATGTGCGTAATAGACGCTTTCTAACCCAAATGCTGATCCCCTAGTCAACAATCAAAAACGTTGACCAACACGTGTCGCTTCCTCAATCATTCTCACGCCAAAAGCAATATCGGCCAGCAGCAACCTTTCCAAACGAACTAAAACCAGCAGATGCAACGCGTCACGCCTACGTCACCCTACCGATGCCAACACCAGCAGGTAGCTATAGTGCCGTTGACCCGCGTTGACTTCACCATAATTCGTTGCGACTGAATTCCCAAAATTAATACAACTTCCGAATCAGCAGGGAAACCAGATTTCTTTCGCATAATCCTCTAAATACACGTGATTAATCCCAAATCAAATCAATTAATCACTAATCTAAATTCTCAATCCTCACAGCAAGAAACAAAGTTTACTTGCCTGAATTCTATAACACAATTACAGATGAAGCCTGAGAATCACCTACACACCGCTTGTCTCCTCCAAAAGGCTTTGAAAGGTTTTGTTCGGGTTCTTCACAGAGAGCACCACTTGATCTTTGGAAAATATTTTGATTTGTAAATAATGATGCATGATATGTCTAACACCCTATATATATATATATATGAATTAGAATGCCTAAGAAAGAAACACGTTTAATCAATATGTCCAAAAAGTCTTTTAAAAGCGCTACTCCATTACAAAGAGAAATCTGATGCATAAACAAAAACCAAACTATTGTAGTTAAAACGAAGGATTCAGTTGGCTATTAGGATCAACCACGCAGCTGCTGCAATTGCATCCTTATAACTGAAATCAATTCAACTAAGCAAGAACTGATTAATACAAAAAGTTGAAAAATATGCAATTCAACCCATATAAAAGGCTAAATAATTTTAGCATTTCAATTAAATCTCTCAAATCTTATAACTTTCTAATTGTGGCCTATAAAAATGTCTGGGCGTTACAACTCTACCCTCCTTAAGAGAATTTCATCCCCGAAATTACTTACTTAAAGAGATCTGGGTATCCTTTTTGCATATCAGATTCGAATTCCCACGTAGCTTCTCTTTCTGAGTGGTTTGCCCACTGAATCTTAATCATAGGGATAGTCCTATTCCTTAGCTTATGATTCTCTCTTAATAAAATTCTTTCTGGAGCTTCCTCATAGGTCAAATCTGACGATAGCTGGATAGGCTAGCACATGTGAAGAATTCGCAACGTACTTTCTTAAACCTGAAATGTGAAACACATTATGTACAATAGACATCTCTGGAGGCAAAGCTAATCGATAAGCTAAAGTCCCGATCCTTTCCAAAATCTGAAATGGTCCTAAAAATCTAGGACTCAGCTTCCCTTTTCTGCCAAATCTCATAACACCCTTCATCGGTGCTATCTTTAGGAACACATGACCTCCTATTTCAAAATTCAGATCTCGGCGATGGCTATCTGCGTAGATCTTCTGTCTACTTTGTGCCGTCTTCATTCGATCACGTATTCTCTTAATTGCTTCAGAAGTCTGTTCTATAATATCAGGTACTATCTCTATTCTTTCACCTACATCATCCCAATGAATCGGTGATCTACATTTCCTACCATACAGGGCTTCGTATGGTGCCATTTCTATCGTAGCTTGGTAACTATTGTTATAAGTGAACTCAACTAAAGGCAATTTAGAATCCCAACTTCCTGCAAACTCAAGAACACAAATCCTCCAGTGTTTGGATAACTCTTTCTGACTGTCCATATGTCTGAGGATGGAACGCTGTACTGAAGGTTAACTTAGTTCCCAAAGCTTTATGTAAACTTTCCAGAATCCAGAAGTAAATCTGGGATCTCGATCTGATACTATAGAACTTGGAATTCCATGGAGTCTTACTAATTACTTAACATAAAATTCAACATACTTATTCAAATCATACGTCCTGTCCATATGTCTGAGGATGGAACGCTGTACTGAAGGTTAACTTAGTTCCCAAAGCTTTATGTAAACTTTCCAGAATCCAGAAGTAAATCTGGGATCTCGATCTGATACTATAGAACTTGGAATTCCATGGAGTCTTACTAATTACGTAACATAAAATTCAACATACTTATTCAAATCATACGTCGTCTTAACAGGTAGAAAATGTGCTGACTTGGTTAATCTATCAATGATAACCCACATAGCATTGAATCCATGGACTGTTCTTGGTAATACTACGACAAAATACATCGCTATGTTATCCCATTTCCATACTGGTATAGGAAGAGGTTTTAACATTCCAGCTGGTCTCTTGTGCTCTGCCTTAACTTGTTGGCATGTTAAACATTTAGAAACAAAAATACAGACATCTCGTTTCATCCATGGCCACCAAAACATATGTTGCAAATCTTTATACATCTTTTTTCCTCCTAGGTGAATTGAATACGGTGAGTTATGGGCTTCATTCATAATCTCTTTGTGCAATTCTTCTGTGCACGGTACCCACAACCTATTTTGGTATTTCACAATTCCACCTTATGTTGTATAAAGATTTTCTCCTCTGTCTTCATCTTGCTTCTTCCATTTCTGTAATTGCTCATTTCTTTCTTGACCCTCTCGAATCTGATCTTTTAAAGTAGACTGGATCGTAAGAACTGATAGCTTAGCAGCAATCTCCTTCGTAACTATTCCCAGTTCAAATCTGTTAATTTATAATGCTGGAGGAATCTGAACTGATAACTGAGCTAAACCCACGTTTCTTCTACTTAACGCATCTACTACTACGTTAGCTTTACCTGGGTGATAGCTGATCACACAATCATAATCTTTAACCAGTTCGAGCCATCTCCTCTGTCTCATGTTAAGTTCTTTCTGGGTAAAGAAATACTTAAGGCTCTTGTGATCAGTAAATATTTCGCATTTCTCTCCATAAAGATAATGTCTCCAAATCTTTAACGCGAAAACTACTGCTGCTAATTCTAGGTCAGCGTAGGATAATTTTTCTCATGAATCTTCAACTGTCTGGAAGCATAAGCAATTACTTTCTTATCTTGCATCAAAACAGCTCCTAGTCCTATCTTCGACGCATCTGTATAAATCACAAAATTTCCTTTCTCCGATGGTAACGTCAAAACAGGGGCTTCTATTAATGCCAACTTTAATTTCTCAAACTGGACTGGATTCTTGAGTCCAATCATACTTAACATTCTTCTTAGTCAATGACGTTAAAGGGACAGCTATATTAGAAAATCCCTCTATAAACCTTCGATAATAACCTACAAGCCCTAAGAAACTACGAACCTCTGTCACGCTCGTAGGTACAGGCCATTCCCTAACAGCTTCTATCTTAGAAGGATCTACTTCTATCCCATTCTTCGATATAATATGACCAAGAAATACAACCTTTTCAATCCAAAATTCGCATTTACTAAACTTAGCAAACAATTTCCTAGTTCTCAGAATCTGCAAAATTTCTCTAAGATGTTCTACGTGCTCAAATCGATTCTTAGAGTAAATTAGAATATCGTATATAAACACGATAACGAATCTGTCTAGAAAAGGTTGAAATATCCTATTCATTAGATCCATAAATACCGATGGCACATTAGTTAACCCAAATGGCATAACCAAAAACTCATAATGACCATATCGGGTTCCGAAAGTTGTTTTATACACGTCTGTTTCCTTAACTCGTAGCTGATGGTATCCAGTTCTTAGGTCTATTTTCGAAAACACAGTAGCCCCTTGCAACCGATCAAATAAATAATCTATACTAGGAAGAGGATATTTATTTCTAACTGTTAACTTATTCAGTTCTCTATAATCTATACACAAGCGCATGCTTCCATATTTCTTCTTTACAAACAACACTGGAGCTCCCCACGGCGACGTACTGGGTCTAATGAAACCTTTATCCAATAAATCTTGGATCTGCTCTTTTAGCTCTTTCATCTCCTTAGGAGCAAGTCTGTACGGAGGATTAGAAACTGGAGCAGCTTCTGGTACTAAATCGATAGAAAATTCTAGTTCTCGTTCTGGAGGAAGACTTAAGATATCTTCTGGAAAGACATCTGGAAACTCGTTCACTACTTCTACATCCTCCAAATTAATCTTAGCATCTTGTACTACCGACATAGCACTTACTAAATATCCTTGGAATCCGTCTGTTAAACACCGTTGGGCTTTCAAAGCTGATGTTATCTTAGGTGTGCTATCGAATCTGTTAGCTTTGAATAGGAATGAATTTCCACTGGGTAATTTAATCTTAACCGTTTTCTGCTTAAAATCTATAACGGTTCCATACTTAGTTAGCCAATATATTCCCAAAATTAAATAGAACTCAAGCATCGGCAATACTATTAAATCTGCATAAACAATATTCCCTTGTAACTTAAGTTCTATGTTACGAATAACATGATTGGTCGCTATGCTCCCTCCCGAAGGAATCTGAACGCAATACCCTACTTCAACAACTTCTGGTTTTACTGGTAAATTCTTAGCAAATCTATCTGATATAAAAGAATGGGTTGCACCAGAATCTAACAATGCTAACGTAGACATATTCGAAACAACAATCTCACCAGTTATAACCGTTGTATCTAATGGAGCTTGCTCGACTGTCATCACATAAGCCCTGCTGTGATGAGCTGCTGTTTCTGGGGACAATACTTGGATATGTGGCCTGAATTGCCACAAGCATAAAACACATTCTGCCCAAAATGACACTGTCCCGCGTGATTTTTCTTACAAATATGACAGGGCGGTCTATTCCCTGATTTAGGAACAACAGAGATGGGTTGAGCAGCTATTGGCCCTTTCTCCTGAGATCCTTGTTGATTATTGTTTGATTTCTTAAACTGTTTACGGTCTTTCGGCTGGAAGGCTTGTCGTTTCAGCTGTCTATCATCCTCAATCGCTTTCCAGTCCTGCTCTGCCCGTAGAGCTTTATTCACAGCTGCTCTATAATCCACGGGTTCAACAAGTCTAACATCATGCTTAATCATAGGCTTCAACCCAATAATAAAATGGCGAAGCTTGACATCTGCATTGGTTCCAATCAATGGAACAAAATAGCAACCTCTTTCAAATTTGCGGATATAATCCCGCATAGACATCCCTTCCTGCTTCAGAGCCAGGAACTCATGTTGTAGCTCCTCCCTCACATCAATAGTAAAGTACTGCTCAAAGAATACCCTTTTAAATTCCTCCCAGGTGAGTATTTCCATGTCTACAGTTAACTTGGCTCCTTCCCACCATATCATAGCATCTCCTCTCAGCATGTAAATCGCACACCGAGGTCTCTCCAATTCTGTCAGGTGTAGATACTCAAATATCACTTCCATTGACTTGATCCAGCTTTCAGCTATAAGAGGATCAGTAGAACCAACAAATTCCCGAGGTCTCTGTCTTCTGAACCTCCCCTGAGGATCTTCTTGACTAACCATCCTCCCTGATGATTGACCATTCCCTTGATTGGTTTGGTCAACCAAACGTTCTAACAATTGAGCAATGCTATTTAGAACAGGGTTCATGCCTTCTGATTCACTATCTCCTTCTATATTTCTTCTTCTTCCTCTACCTCGTCCTGCCATTTCTGTAGGGTAGCCCAAATTCACCACAATTCTATTATGAGATATTAATTTATGCTAAAAAATGAAATAAAACTCACAATTTCAGAAGCGGCTGGTGAGAGTTGTTCGAACTGGAAGTATGTTTATCTCAAGGACCATGCTCTGATACCAACTGTAGCGACCAGACTTTTCTTGAGGGAAATTCAGAAGTTTGGGGTTCAAATTGAAAGACCCAAAATTTCCGAACTTATTAAACATAAAAGTCGCTACTAAATTCTGGATTGAATTGCAAATAAACGCAACTCATAAACGCGAAAATATAAGAAAAGCTGAACAATAACAAATACGGAATTGGTACAAGTATGATAGGTGTTCAGATAAAACTGTATACAATAACAAACCAAAAGTTTGTACAGATCTCTACAAACAAAGATATTATAAATCTGTTATTATACAAAACTATAACAACAGTTCTGTACAACAAAATCTGAAACTGAAAGAACAACGGAACTGATGTCCATGATAAACACATCCTTCCGTTCAGCTCGTCACCATCCAACTCCCTACTGCTCATTACCTGCACTCAATGAAAACTAATGAGCCTAAGGCTCAGCAGGTAAAATCTGATGTATCGAAGGCAATGAATACAAGCAAACGATAACTAGTACATAACTGGAATCTAAATAGCTTAAAGAATAATAAGCTAAATAACATGAACTGTGAAATCTGAAAGAACTGAAAGCATAAACATAAATGTTCTGAAATCATTTCTTTACTTCTAATTAAAGAAGCATCTTTATATGTACAAAGATTTACAGACTTTGTATTGGTGGCCAGGGATGAAGAAGGACATAGAGATTCGTGTCTGAGTGCTTGACTTGTCAGCAGGTCAAGGCGGAGCATCAGCGAGCGGCAGGGTTGTTGCAGCCACGTCCCATTCCTGAGTAGAAGTGGGAGCATATTACGATGAATTTCGTGGTTGGTTTGCCCAGGAGTCTCAAAGGGTTCACGGCTATATGGGTGATTGTGGACAGACTCAACAAGTCAGTGTATTTCTTACCGGTGAAGACTACTTTCACCCTGACGCGGTACGCAGAGCTTTATATCCGAGAGGTGGTCAGACTGAATGGCATACCAGTCTCGAAGTGTCGGACAGAGACACCAGATTCACATCTGTGTTCTGGAGGAGCTTACATGCCGCCTTGGGGACGAGATTTTTGTTCAGTACAGCATTTCACCCGCAGACAGACGGACAATCAGAGAGGGTCATTCGGATTTTGGAGGATTTGCTGAGAGCTTGCGTCATTGATTTTCAGGGTACGTGGGACTCGAGATTGCCGCTGGTAGAGTTCACGTACAACAACAGCTTTCAGGCGTCGATTGGGATGGCTCCGTATGAGGCGCTGTACGGGAGGAGATGCAGATCTCCCGTACAATGGGACGAGTTTGGCGAGACAGTGCTTACTGGGCCGGAGTTAGTGCAGCAGACAGCAGATGTTGTGACGAGGATTCGGGATAGGATGAGGACAACCCAGAGTCATCAGAAGAGTTATGCCGATCAGAGACGACGAGAACTGGAGCTAGCTGTGGGAGATCATGTGTTCGTGAGGATATCGCCCATGAAGGACGTGATGCGTTTAGGCCGGAGAGGCAAGCTCAGCCCGAGATTTATTGAGCCATTCGAGGTTTTGGAGAGGGTTGGTACTCTGGCTTGTCGAGTAGCGTTACCACCCAGCCTATCAGCAGTGCATAATGTCTTCCATATCTCGATGTTGCAGAAGTACATTCCAAACCCATCTCATGTATTGCATTTTGAGCCGCTCCAGTTGGCACCGGATTTATCTTTTGAGGAGCGACCAGTGCAGATTCTAGCTAGGGAGGAGCGTAGGCTGAGAGCATGGAGTATTCCGATGGTCAAGGTCCGGTGGCATAATCACTCGGAGGATGATGCTACCTGGGAGACTGAGGCTGATATGCGGACGCGCTACCTGGAGTTATTCGATACGTACTCAATTTTGGGGACGAAATTTCTATAGGGGGGGAGATTTGTAACGCCTCGAAATTCCTGACTACGTAGAAATGAGTACATGACTAGGGAGAAAATATTTTTAGAGGATTACATGCCATTTTATATGATTTATTTATGATTTTATGCTGCATGATCTGCATGTGTTATTTTCAGCCTGCTTGAGTTACAGACGCGTGGACGAGATTAGGGCCGACCGGAATGGAAATGACTTTGAGATTTTAAGTTATGGGATTTTAAGAATGAAATTATTTTATTTTAAGCAAAAATTTATGAAAATTAGGATGTTTATAATTATTTTGGAGGGGAACCCGTTTTTCGTCTATACGGGCTGGTATTTTGAGTTTTAAGGAATTTTAAATTATGAGGAGGCCTTGATTTCGAAAATATTCTTTAAAGCCCAATTGTGAGTTTTAAGTGCCTTTTTAAATTAATTAGAAGGGCAAGCTTGTATTTTTCTTAATTAAATCAATAGGGGTCATATTAGTCACATTCATTTTTTCTTAAACACAAAATTCACACAAACCTACCCCATAGAACTTCATCCAGCCGTCTCCCCTCCCTCACAAGCACACAAAAATTCGAACCATCCATCCATTGAAGAAGCTTGGTGATCCAAAGCCGGTTGCGCCACGATCTCACGTCTACGACGTCGGTACCTCGCGGATCTACATCTTCAACAAACCAGGCATGTGATATCAATTATTTTTCTTGCCATTTAAACCATAATACATTGTTTTAATGAAATTATGCATGAACTTGATGTGTTGTTTTCGGATCTATGCAATTTTGATTTAACCTCATGCATGGTACACGATTTTCAGCATGTTTCTTGACTTGTTCATGTGTTGCTCGGTTGGTGAAAGGTCCAAGGGTCTTGGCTCATGGCTAGGAGGTCGAGTGAGGATCCTAGGGTGGTCTAGGAGTGGTCCTAAGGCGTGAAATAGTGATCGAACCAGCGGCTTCATGCGAAACACCTTCTGCTGTGTGTTTCTGGCCGCGCGATGCGCCTCCTTTCCGTGCTTCGTGGTCTTGTGTGTGACTATGGTTGGGGCCAAGGTCGGTCAGGTTAGGACCGGCTGGACCTAGGGGTGGTCCAACTGGCGGGGCTCGAGCCAGTGGTGGCCGGAGCAGGGAGAACGAACGCGAAAACAAGAAGCTGGTCACGGCGGCGCCTGCAAGGTCCAGGGGTCTTGGCTCATGGCTAGGAGGTGAGTGAGGATCCTAGGGTGGTCTAGGAGTGGTCTTAAGACGTGAAATAGTGATCGAACCAGCGGCTTCATGCGAAACACATTCTGCTGTGTGTTTCTGGTCGAGCGATGCGCGTCCTTTCCGTACTTCGTGCTCTCGCGTGCGACTACGATTGGGGCCAAGGTCGGTCAGGTTAGGACCGGCTGGACCTGGGGGTGGTTCAACCGGCGGGGCTCCGGCTAGTGGTGGCCGGATCAGGGAGAACGAACGTGAAAACCAGAAGCTGGTCGCGGCGGCGCCTGCATGTGTGTGTGTGTTTCTGTCTAGGTCTTTTTGGAGAATTGGTTTGGTCTAAGTGAACCGGTTTTGATTGGTTCGATTGGACCGGATTGGTTCTTCGAGTCTCGAGTCAATGTTTTAAAATCGGTCCAGTTTATTTTAATTAGGGACAATTATTTTAAATTTAAGTCAAAGGTCCAATTTTAAAGAAAATAGTCAGATGTTAGGAATTGAGTCAAAATTTTAATGTTATTTTCATTTTTAAGTTTTAAGTCAAAATTAGGACCTTTGAAATTTTAATTAAGTCAAAATCGAATTTTGGAAAATTTGGTCAAAATCGGTCTTTTGGTCAAAATCGGCTTTTGGGATCAAAAATTGATTTAAATTGACTTCTAAAGTCAAATCGATTTTAATAATTCAAAATTGGTTTTAATTAGTCACAAATAACCTTGATTTTAAGAAATCAAAATTTAATTTAATTAGGCAAAAATGTTAAAAAGGGGTGAACATTCGTTTCATCGGTTATGTAAAGAGCGATGATTAGCCTTGAATGTTAGAGTAGATGCCCAACTAG
>KQ998216.1:0-12106 GCA_001598015.1 Dorcoceras hygrometricum
CCTCCTGGCTTCATAGATCATACACATCCAGACTTTGTTTACAAACTGGATAAAGCTCTATATGGGTTGAAATAAGCACCCAGAGCTTGGTATGATACACTCACAATATTCCTGCTTGAACATCAATTCACAATAGGCACAGTTGATAAGACGTTGTTTAAATTTGTTAAGGATGACCATGTCTTACTTGTTCACATTTATGTTGATGATATTATCTTTGGGTCAACTAACCCCAAACTGTGCAAGAAATTTTCTAAGTTAATGCAGGATAAATTCGAGATGAGCATGATGGGGGAGCTAACATTCTTCTTGGGCTTACAAGTTCGCCAGCTGGAAAATGGAATTTTCATTAACCAGGCGAAATATACTGAAGAACTGCTGAAGAAATTCGGAATGGAAAATAGTTCAGCAGTAGCGACTCCCATGAGCTCCACAATCAAACTCGACAAAGATGAAGCTGGAACTGCCATCGAGGTATCTTTATATCACGGTATTATAGGCTCCTTGCTATACTTGACTGCTAGTAGACCAGACATCATGTTTGCTGTCTGTATGATGCAGATTACGCAGGTTGCAGGATTGATCGCAAGAGCACAAGTGGAACGTGTCAATTCTTAGGGGATCGATTGATCTCCTTGTTTAGTAAGAAACAGACATCAATTGCCACGTCAACAGCCGAAGCAGAGTATCTTGCTGCTGGCAGTTGTTGCGCTCAAATCCTCTGGATTCAACATCAATTGAAGGATTATGGCATTGATGCTTCCGAAGCTCCTATTCTCTGTGACAACACCTCAGCAATTGCGATCACCCAGAACCCTGTTCTGCATTCGAGGACCAAGCACATTGACATCAGGCATCACTTCATAAGAAATCACGTGCTAAAGAAGGACGTCCGGTTGGAGTATGTGTCGACGGAGCAACAAGTTGCTGACATCTTCACAAAGCCTCTACCAGACGCTAAGTTCTCTTATTTTAGAAACATATTAGGTCTTCTTGAGTTGCCATGATTTGTCTGTGCGCTAACAAATTTGCAGATTGAAAGCAGTTGTCTACCTCAGTTTCAAGTCTCTTGTTCAGGGGGAACAGTAGACTACCAGTCGAGGGATTCAACTTGCGTTGGAGAATACCAGTCGTCTGGTATACCAGTCGCAAGGTACCAGTCGCAGGTATGTACCAGTCGCAGGTGGAACCAAAGTCTGGATTGTTAAGTGTGACGTCGACTGAATATGTTGCGTCTGGACACCCAGACGTTGCATATATACAGTTGATACTTATGTATGACCAGATTTTGCCCACCTGGCGATATATTAAAATCCAGCTGCAAGGTTATTAAACCAGACGCAGCAGTTGTGACTTAATATTTTTGGCGCGCGTTTCTACGATTAAAATATTTATTTTGCAAATATTCTTTGAAAATATTCTGTTCGATAAAAATATATTGCAAAATTTTTTACTAAGTACGGTTAAAATATTTTGAAAATCTTTTCCAAAATTAGTACGCGTCGCTCGAGGACTGACACGTGTTTCTGTAATAATTCCAACAGTCACATCTACACCGTTCCCAATCTTTAATCCTTTCGTATTCCATATATGTATATGCGGTACACTGTTTATTGTCTCTTACTTGCAAATATATTTTCTTGTACTCTCGTGTTTTCTCTGCACAGCTCTTTGCAAATCATTTCCTTTCAGGTAATATCTTATCTCATATTCATCGAAAGTGACATCCTCCTTATTAGCAACAGTCACCATATCGACTTCGAATCTTTGTTTGGCCTTGACGACGCCGTATGGTACAGATGTTCGAAACTCTCATCACAACAGGGCTCAAGGAATTTTTGGGTTGCCCAGCCGTGTTCTACGAAGCTGCTTTAACAGAGTTCTTCGCTAATAGCTCAGTCAGAGAGGATGGTATGGTGGTCAGCACCATAGGTGGTACGGCGATTGAAATTTCTCAGGAAATGTTTGCATCGGCTTTTGAGTTTCCCACCGAGGGTCTGATTGATTTAACGGATGTTCCGAAGAATTTTGTTTTTGATGCTCGCAGTCTATTTTCTGACTCCAAAGAACAAGTAAGTATGTCTTGTCTGAAGAAGGCCATGAAATTTCAATACCGTCTGTTGCATGATATCCTGGCAAAAACAATCTATGTCAAGGCCGGGTCCTTTGATTCTGTGACTCGTGATCGATTTTTGCTGATGACGGCGATCACTCTTGACGTAAAAATCAACTGGAGCAGTCTTATATTTGGTGTTTTCAAGGAGATGGTAACCCCTGGTTCGCGACAGGCGAAGGGTTACGCAATTCAGATCTGTGTCCTGTTGAGAAATATACCAGGATTGGAGCTGGGTGAATCGAAAGCATTTCCTGTTCCCAGAGTTTTAAATGAGAAGACAGTTCGGAGATATGTTTCCATTAATGAGAGGATTGGTGTAGAGGAGGTGACAGATGCACCTAGAGCGAAGAAAACACCGGTGAAGAAGACGGTGTCAAAGAAGAGACAAGCGACTGGCGATGCTGGGGTGGGCCAAGTCGTGAAAAATAAAAGGACCACCAAAGGCAACCAGTCGCCGCCAAAATAATATCAGTTGAAAAGCAAGTTGATGATTGCTCTACTGCTGAACCACCAGTCGAAGAGCGTGCGACTGGTGTACAGGGAAGAATTACTGATGTACCGGTTAGTGAGGATCCACCAGCTGCTGATCCCGATGATATAATTGAACAAATCTTGATTCAACTGGACACAGCTTCTGCAACAAAAGATGATTATACTGAAACTTGGTTTGATAGGGCCTTCGATGAGGAATTTGTGTCTACGGAGCAAGAGAAGCAAGATTCCGAGGAGCAAATCGTTTTTGATGTTGCTAAGACTGGTGAGGAAGCTAGCAGCAGCAAGAATCAAATTGAGGAGCTCATGTCACTAGACGACTTATTGATGCAAATTACTGAGGACATGATGCTGCCATCAGTCTCTGCAGCAGAGATTACCAAAATCAGGCTTGGAGAGTCCATAAACATCCCTGGTGTTCAGGAACATGATTTATGTTATGCCAGCCTTCCCAGGATCTCCGTACATGACAAAGGTAAGGAACCCCTAGTTGAAGATGAACCAATAAAAGGAAATCCTGCACGGGAAACAGTTGAGCTAATTTGTGGAGATGTAGAATTTTTGGTCGGGCTCCGTGACCAGGTGATGGTAGATTTCGTGGAATTCTTTCATTATTTTTCCTTAAATAAGTTACCTGATTATGCCATTTTGAAAACTCTGAAAGAAAAAGAAAAGTTGATGCTGGCATGGGCGGAGGCAGACTCCTTAGAAATGGCTGTGAAGAGAAAGGAGTATATCTTGGCGAAATATCGGGAGATGCTCCTCAGGAAATTTTTGGAATCACATCAGAAATATATTGTTCCTGGGCAGCCGTGGATAGCAACCGCATCTCAAATAATCGATCTTTTGTCTGCTGCCCACTCAAAGTCTCTCGAAGTTCTTGTTACACAGCAGAGAGAAAATGGCCTACCTATAGAGCAACCGTGCTCTTCGACATGTCTTGACACATCTATAGGTAGTGGCGCTGTTCTTGCCCAGTTCTTCTTTCAGGAAAAATCAAAATGCTGGGTGCAACCAATGGTGAAAATAAATGGTTTGTGGACACCTATTCAAGGTCCTGAGTTTTTGAGGAGTAGCTGCAAACTGTCATTGTTTGTTAATAAAAGACAAGTGCCAGAGTGTGTGGTTGAGGAAGATTTTGTTCCACATGGATGTGTGATTGAACCGTTCCAATATTGGGGAACCGCCCCGTCTTTGGTCAAAACTTGGGGTTGGGCACGAGTTTGTACAGATGTTGTGCGGTACCACATGTTTGGTTGTTTGCGATCTGTCTGCAAAGATATTGTTGTATATAATTTAGGAGTGGAAAGGATCCCAGGCTATCTTCTCGATGATTATGAGCAGGGTGTAAATACCGATACTTTTGTTGCTTATTTCAGAAGTTCTCGTGCACAGAGTAGTCCAGAGATTGTTTCAGATTCTTCCGATGGTTCTACAGTGTATTGCTCTCATTCTCCGCCTGCTGATTCTTTTGCTCTAGGACCAGTTGTCTCTCCTACTGCACAGGAGGAGGATCTCTATTTTGTTGAAAGTTCAGAATCCCCTCCGCATCCGCTTCAAAGTCAAGACTCTACCAGTTCTTCTTCTGACTCTCCAGTGCTCTTTGATTCCGCTGATATTAACCTGGATAACACTGCAGAAGCTCAGTCTTCTCTTCCAGCTGCTAATGTTGATCTTTCCTCTCTACTGGATGCTCTGCAGGCTTCTATATCCTAGAGTGTGGACTCTGCGCATCATGATATTTTATCCAGACTACGCACTGTTGAGCACAGTCTTCAAGCCTCTCTGGGTCACCAAAATGATTACTTACGACGTCTTATAGAGAGTGCGAGACAAGAAGGCCAAACTCAAGACGATATTCAGTTGCTTCGTTTAAATGAACTGAAGAAATCTGTTATGGCCCTTGATATTAAAGCTGATACAGATTCGTTGGATGTCAGGAACAAGTTCAATGAGATTGATGCAAAATTTCTTTTATTGGACGGGCAAATAGCTGCTATCTGGAATGACCAGTTAGAATTTCAATCAAAAATAGCATCTGATATTCTTAGCCTTTCCACCCAAATTGGTGACATCGCTGATTACATAAGAGGTGGTGATGCCAAATAGGGGAAAATAGGCAGTAGCAGTCGCCGCCCGCCGCCTGTTTGTGTGGAACGCCGCCCTTTACCTACTCAGGCTAACCAAGGTGAAAGTAGTACAGGTCATGGACGTGTTCTCAATGTCGAAGAGGCTGCGGAAATGGTTCGAGAGGCAGATAGACAGGCAGATAGACGGGAAAGAGAAAGGGAAAGGGAAAGGAGACTAAGGAGAAGAGGACATTAGTTTCTTGTACAAATCTTTTGTACCATTTGCTCATTTAATGAAATTTGTCTTCAGCAGTTCGTTGTGCAATTTACTTTGCAAATTTATTTATCTCGGCTGCTATGTTTTGTCATCACCAAAAAGAGAGCTACAGTGAATTTCTTAACCAGTCGAGGGTATTTGAGGATAGCGATGACAAAACGATGTCGCTTGAATAATTTGATACGACAGCGTTTTTGACTTCGCGCTAGAAACCAGTCGTTGGGTTGTTTTAAAGAATCAGCGCTGGAAAACCAGTCGATGCATACTTGAAAGTTTCTTCCAGTCGCAACATTTGAAACCACGACGAAGAAAATTGGATCTGGTTATCAAAGTTATTTCAGGCGCAAGCTTAAATTGATTCAAATACGATCGTTTACTCAAAATGGAAAAGATCATCAGGATCGTACAATTGCCTGGAATTAAGGAGACAATGTAGGTACTATTTTGGGTAAATAGTACGATGTACAGAGGCCGTTTTTCTATGCTTGTACAGAAATGGAAAGAAGACAAATTGGCTCTGTCAATGGGCAATTTACCTTGTAGTGGAGCAGTAATTACGACGTACTATTTGACAGTGATTCAAACAGGATTTATTTCCTTTGAAGCATTTATGACCGTTGCAATCGAAGCCTATAAATATCAAGAGCTGGATTGAAGAAACCATCCTTCGCTATTATCATATTGCGGTCACGCTGTCAAAATCTAACTAGAGCTTACACTCCGTTGAAAAGCATTCAAAAGCTCAACCACTCAAAGAACTTTATATGTTGATATTCATTGTTATACCTTCGAGTTTCAATCTCTGGTTAAATCTTTGAATCGAGTTTCTTTGTCTAAGAAACCAGAGATTTTACAGTACTCATAGTCGTGTATTCATTGTCATATTCTATTGAGTCTGTAACGAACTGTCTTTGTGAAGAAGTTCGAAAAATATACAAGTGTTGTAAACCAGCATTTGCGTCTGTTTGGATTAGTGTGTTGATACTAGGAGTTCTCGTAGCTGCGGGCTTCGGGATCGGGTGTTTGTAGAAGGACTACTCTCATCAAATCTTCTAGTGATACCTTCCGAGGAGGAAGAAGGGGAGACGTAGGACATTGAAGTCCGAACTTCCAGACACAAATCCTGATCTCTTTGCTATTTACTTTATGCATTTACATATTGCTTATTATTTACTGTTCACAAGTGAATCGGTTTTATTCCGTACTTTTCAAGTTAACCGAGAAACTTGCATAAAATTGAGATATCTTAAGTCTGGTAACTCAGACTTAAGTCAAGCCGTGTTGTAAAACATTTTAAAAGATTTCAAAAATCGAAGGAGTTCATTCAACCCCCACCCCTTCTGAACTCCTACTTACTTATTGATCCTATTTCTGGGACCATCATCCTATAACTGAATGATTTGAAGGTCTAGGTACAAGTTGCCAAACATTATTTCTCTTAAACTGATTAAGTTTTTCTTGCATTGATTCTACCCAGCTTGGGTCTGCTAAGGCTTCATCTATTTGTTTTGGTTCTATATGCGAGATGAATGCTGGATCAAAATGATCATGCATAAGCTGGCTTCATGTGCCAACAGAAGATTCGATGTTACCTATGACCTGCTCAGGTGGATGTTTTCTATTCGACCGGAGATCAAGTCCAATTGGGTTTTCTTCCTGTTCGGCTTGGATGTCTTGCTGGATAGCCACATATGGAGTGTTCGATGTCAATTGATGGTTCACGTTCGCATCTTGTGCATCAGATGTTGGTCGTTGTGTGGTGAGATCTGTTTTGTGCAACATCTGTTTGAGCATCTTGTTCATTTGTCGCTATAGCTCCAGCAGCAGGCACACTTGGAGAGATCTGATCCTGTGTTGAGTCAACGTTAGTTAAATCGATGACTACTGGATTACCTGTCAGATCTTGTTGAGCATTATCATGTGGTATGTCCAGCTCTGGTTGTATCTCTGTTGAATGTCTATGTTGTGCCACGTCATCATCTGATTCATCAATGCTGATGATTCAAGACGTGTACATAAATCGTTGAGGCTCGCAGCTGAGTTGGATCTAAAACTTGTCTCATCAAAGACAACGTGTGGTAATTCTTCAACAGTCAGACTTCTATTGTTGAAAATCGATAAGCTTTGCTCACTGTTGAATAACCTAGAAAGATAACTGCATCAGATTTTGCATCAAAAGCTGTTAGGTGCTTCTTACCATTATTGTGAATGAAGCATCTACACCCAAACACCCAGAAGTATGATATATCAGGTTTCTTGCCACTCCAGATCTCATATGGGGTTTTATCGTGCAGCTTGTTAATCATAGATCTGTTTTGAGTGTAGCAAGCTGTATTAACTGCTTCTGCCCAAACTTTTTGAGAAATGCCAGAATAATCAATCATTGATCTAGCAGCTTCTTTTAAAGTGCGATTTCTCCTCTCAACTTGCCCGTTCTGTTGAGGAGTTCTAGCTGCTGAAAGCGCATGCTTTATCCCTATGTAATCCAGATAAGAAGATAATTTTTGATTTAAAAACTCGATACCACGATCACTTGTTATCCTATTGACTGTACAAGATCTGTCATTTTGTAAACGTTTTAAAAGCTGAATAAGCTGGTCAGCGGTATCAGATTTTGCTTTTAAAAACAGCACCCAAGTGAATTTTGTAAAATCATCAATAACAACTAGGGTGTAGTTCGTTCCCCCTAAGCTTGTTACGGGAATAGGACCAAAGAGATCCTTATGTAAAAGCTCTAAGCTTCGGGAAGAACGCTTACCGCCTTTCTTTTTAAAAGTAGAACGGATTTGTTTACCAAGCTGAAATGCGGCACAGATCTTGTCCTTAGAAAAATTGATTTTGGGCATACCAGAAACCAGTTCATGCTGACTCAGATGGGCAAGTGTTTTATAGTTTAGATGGTTCATTCGCTGATGCCACAACCAGCTCTTGGAAGAGTTGGCTGCTAAGAAAACTTGTTCAGATCCCATCTGCTCTGACCAGTTGATAATGTAGGTATTCCCCGATCTTTTACCTACCAACACAGTCATACCATTTGGACTCTGAACTGTGCATGTGTGCTGTTGAAAGTTAACTATGTAACCCTTGTCGCATAGCTGACTTATGCTAATCAAATTATAATGCAAATTATCAACAACTAAAACATCAGATATTGAAATGTTACCGCGGGTAAGATTACCCTTACCCACAGTGTTACCATGTGAGTTATCACCAAAAACTATTTTTGCTCCTTTGTGTGGAGTAACATCTGATAGCAGCTTTGGGTTCCCTATCATGTGTCTTGCACACCCACTATCAGGATACCAAATGATTGATTCATCTCCAGCTTTGTACCTGTTATCCTGCAATCATGAAAACAGATTTTGGTACCCAATTTTACTTGGGTCCAGATAGGATTACCCCTTTCGGGACCCATACCTGAATGACTTCAACACCCAGTATGATAGTCCATAAGGGTCTGTGCAGAAATATTTTGAGATCTGTTGAGTGTTGGGTTGATATTTTGACCATTCAGATCTCTCCTCGACTGAACCTTTCTCCGAACAGATTTTACCTTCTTCGAACTACGCCTGGGCTGGTGAGAAACAAACGACTTAGAACCAGCTTTTGCTTTATCTTTGTCAAGTCTGTTCTTTAGCCAGCTTGGCTTGGAGTTTTCAGGTCTTAGAAAACCGATACCAGCTTTTCCTTTTTGATTCAGCTTTGAAGAGTTCTGGTCATCATACCTCACTGACTCGCATGTATCATGTGTCATACTGGATTTGACAAAGCTCATCTTTTTGAACTTGTCATATACCAGATATGACTGAGTACTGGTTTCTCCAGTGCTGCTTTCACTAGCATTGAAACCTAAGCCAGTTCTATCATTCTCTGGCTTCTGAATTTCACACAGCTGAGTCCAGGAGCTCATCACCTTCATTTAACCTTTTGTTTTCTGCTTTGAGCTCACTGGATCTTATCCTCAAAGATTCATTCTCAGTCTTCAGCTTACTCAACTCTTTTTGTAAACTGTCAGTTTTACCAAGTTGAACAGATCTTGGTTCCACTGAACTATTTTTCAAATCTGCGTTTTCAGCTTTGACTTCCTCGAATGTCTGAGAAAGCTTACGATACTCTTGGACAATCTCATTTAGTGCACAGATTAGGTCCTCTCGTGTAAATTCAGTATTTGAAAAATCTAATACCTCATCTTCCGAAGTCTGATTACCCATGAGACACTGAACTTCCTCCTGTTCACTATCGCTGGAAGAAGAGCTGCTTGATGAGGAATTTGTATCGGTATCAGCCCAGTTCTTGTTGCTCTCCTCTGCAATTAGTACTTTGCGATCATTCTTTCTGGTGGGCCTCTTATCAGCTCTTGTCCTCATCCTTCTATCCTTTGATCTTTCCTTGGATCTATAATCTTTCTTCTCATCCCTCTTGAATTTGTCCTCTTTCTTGGGACTGTTGCAATCAGCAGCAAAGTGACCTGGACGACCACAGTTAAAACAGTTCTGTTCAATAGTAAATGTGCATTATTATAAGAGAAAGAAGGGTTATAGGATTTTCTCATGAATTTCCCAAACTTCTTAACGAAGACGGACATGGCATCGTTGCTAAGTTGTTCTGCAGACTTGCTCGTGCTTGGAGAGAACTGTTCAGATGTTGTTGCTGCTAATGCTTTGGTTGGTTGAGATGTTGAGGGTCCAGCTTCTGATCTTGTTTCTAACTCAAACTCATAGGCTTTAAGATTTGCAAACATATAATGAAGTTTCAGCTTGTTCAGATCTTTGGATTCACGCATAGCCATGGTCTTAACATCCCATTCCCTTGGCACGCTCTCATCACTTTGAGTGCCAGCTCTCTGTTGCTGTACTCATTCCCAAGCTTTTGAACTCAATTACCACAACACTAAAAAGTTCGTCAAACTCCGCCATAGTTTCTCCATCTTTCATCTTAATTGATTCATATTTCTGCTGGGCCACTGTAAGCTTGTTCTCTCTCGCAGATTTGTATTAGCTTCTCCCAGATTTCCTTGGCAGTGGTACAGGTTTTGATTTTGCTGAACATATTTTTGTCCAGCATCTTGTAGAGGATATCTCTGGCCACATTGTCCATATGCGCCTTATTTTTCTCCTCATTGAGTACTCGTGTCTCCTCTTTTCAACATATTCTGGTGCACCATCAGTCATTGCGAATTCTATGTTGATCTTCATTATTTTCAGTGGACCATCAGTGATGACTGACCACATATCATCTTCTTAAGCAGCTAAGTGCGCTTGCATTTTATCTTCCAGCCATCATAGTCCTCCTTAGAAAACATAGGAATCTTGTTGTGAGAGGTAGACATATTGAAATATATAAATCACAAATAACAAACTGTTCAATAATGTGATAGCGCAGGCTCTGAAACCAATCGATAGGATCAATATGGATCGAAAAAAACAGCCTTAGGAGTTCAGAAGGGGGGGTTGAATGAACTACTTATATTTAAAATTTTCAAAACCTTAAAACGATTTTTACAAGCGCCTCGCTTAACTTAAATCTGTGTACCAGATTTAAGGTATCTCAGTTAAAATGCTGATCTCTCGACTAACAAAAAATGTGCGGAATGAAGTCGATTAACCAGTGAACAGTGATATACTGAAAATAAATGCAGTAAGTAAAAGTATAAGGTCAAGAGTTTGTTCATGGAAGTTCGGATATCAAATCCTATGTCTCCCCTTCTTCCTTTTTAGGAAGGTTCCACTAGAAGGCTTTGATGAGTACAGACACTGTAAAAACCCAATCACCGAGCCTTGCTCCAGGTGAACTCCTAGCAACTCCAATCAACTATCAGACGCAGCTGCTGTTTACAACACTTTGAATTATTTGAACTGCTTTAAACAGCAAGTTCGTTACAGACTCAATCTGAATGATAACAATGATATACAATGGTTTTGAGACTGTAAATATTCTGGTTTCTATACTATGAAACTCGATTCACAAAGGAGAACCATAAGATGATATCTCTAAGATTAAGCTATTAAGAACAACTAAGAAAACTGTTCAACGAGATTGAAAGCACTGGAACTTCAAACAATTTTTGCAGTGTAAATTTCCAGTAACTATGTGAGCTTTTGAAAGATAGCGTCAAATAGGTAATAAGCTCGAGAACGATGAAGACGTAGAATAGGCGAGGATAGGATAATTGGCAGAGAGCTTCTCAATTTGAATTCTTCAGCCTTTTATACCCTTTGATCTCAACGGTCATTAAATTCTCCTAAGGAAACAAAATCCATTTTTGAATATATGTTCATCGTACAACTGTATATCCTGCTCCACCAAATGGTAATCTGCGCTTCATCAGGGCCAATTGTCGTATATCCATATTTGAGAAAACGTCGTATGACGTCCTCTGTATACTGCGTACAATCGCCCAAAATAGCTCTGACATTGTCTCCTTAATTCCAGGCATTTGTACGATTCAATCGTGATCATTGATTCTTTCCAATTTAAACATATGATCTCGTTTGAAGCTGTTCGTTCCTTACGCATGAAAGCTCTTTCTGTTAAAACATTTCTTTCTACCTTGCAATAAGTCTCTATCTCGTCGCTGCTTGTGTATTCAAAGCAGTCACAACTGAATATATAGAGATAACTGTATACTTTTAACATCTGAATGCAACAACTGAATGCATACTGATACTGTTTCGATATCTGAAAGCTCTGTTATACAAATATCCCAAAATATGAATTTATCACTTCTGATGTCAAAGCAACTTTATACAAAAACTCACTTCTGAGGTACTGAGATTGTTAGAGTAGATGTCCAACTAGCCAACTTGTGGCGTGTGGGTTTATAGACTCTTGTATGAAACGATCTTTATATATGATATTCGCATTTATTCATGGCGTTCTTTATTTTCATTATGTTATATAATGTTAACAATTGCGTTGGATAAATAACTAGAATGCACCATAGTGTATGTTAGATGTGATAGTGGGTATGACGGCTATCATGAAACACATCTAATAGTCACTGTGTATTCTGAACTCGTTCCTAGTCGATTAGGCCGTCAAAATGAGGATAAGGCCGCCCGAGCTTGAGACTAGCATCTGCGATGCGAAGTACCATGTTTCATTGGTAGGGAACATTGTGATGTTCTGAGCATGCAGATGGATAGTGACCTG
>KQ998217.1:9150-19851 GCA_001598015.1 Dorcoceras hygrometricum
AAAACTTGCTTTCCCGATTTCATTAGAGGGTGGTGAAATCGTTAAAATAGTGGGAGGGTAATTCATAAAACTAAATGACCTTGTTTTATGTCTTAGCGTTTTTTCATATATAGTTAGTGATGCATGTCTGTTTTCTTTTCAGTACGATTTCATTAGAGGGTGGTGAAATCGTTAAAATAGTGGAGGGTAATTCATAAACTAATGACCTTTGTTTATGTCTTAGTCGTTTTTTCATATATAGTTAGTGATGCATGTCTGTTTTCTTTTCAGTATAACTGCATTCATAATGTCTTCGATCAAAAACCCACTCGCTGCTATACTGGATAGCAACAAGTTCACCGGTCTACACTACCAAGACTGGCTTCGAAACCTCAATATTGTGTTGGCTTCGGAGAAACTTCTTTATACGATAGAGAAGAGCCCTCCGAAGGAATCCCCTGCCGATATCAGCCCTGAGGAGTTGGTTACGCTTAAACAATGGTGGGACGACGAGCTTAAGACTCGATGCTATGTGATGGCATCGATGTCCAACGAAATGCAACGGCGCTTTGAGAAGACGAAGTATGTTGCTGACATACTTTTTCATCTCAAAGAACTGTACGGGGAGAACTCTCGATATGAGAGGTTCACCGCTGTCAAGGAGCTTATGACGAGCCGCATGCGCGATGGGACACGAGCATGGAGTTTGTATGATTGGGCTAATTGAAAAGTTTGTGGGCCTTGATATCACACTTCTACATGAGCTGTCTGTGGATTTGCTTCTCCTCTCACTACCCGCTGTATTCGACCATTTTGTGGTCAACTTCAACATGAACAAGCTGGAAGCCACCCTTGAAGAGGTGGTGAACATGCTTGTAGTATTTGAGGGGACCATAAAGAAGGACAAGCCCGTCCTCCTTATGGGCTCTTCTTCCTCTGCGAAGAAGGGGCCCAAACGCAAGGGTAAGAAGCTTTTTGCCCCTGCAAGGAGGGAAATCCCGCCAAGAAGCCCAAGGCAAGGACTTCAAGGCCGAACAAATATGAGGATGTTTGCCACCACTGTCACAAGCCTGGAAATTGAAGGAGGAACTGTAAGGATTACCTCGAGCAGTTGCGAACTGCAAAAGGTATGTTCTGCATTGAGAGAAGTTCCAACTCGCGATGTGGAAACACATACAACAACAATTAAAAGGAAATAAGATAGCTTAAACCCAGCACAACTTTGGCACGCTAGGCTAGGTCATATTTCTCTAAGTAGGATGAACAAGTTAGTTAGGAGTGACATGTTTGATCTGTCAGAATTATATGTTTAAACCGTCGGGCCTAAAAGCGAAAATTTTATCCACTTTTTGTTAGCTTCCGCATGTGCTTATCTGTTGTGATCACGAGGCCTGACACTCCCTACCTCGTTTTGGACTATGCGCTCGAAACGACGCTAATGTTGTTGAACAATGTCCACACCAAGGCAGTGGATAAGACTCCGTATGAGATATGGATGGGCAAACCACCCAAGTCATTTATGAGGATTTGGGGATGTCCTGCTTACGTGAAGCAGACAGTGGGAGATAAGCTGGATACGAGATCCATCTTATGTTACTTCGTTGGGTATCAAAAGAATTCCATTGGATACTACTTCTACTATCCCAACGAAACAAAAGTGTTTGTTTCTAGGAATGCCACCTTTATGGAAAGGGAATTTCTACTTGATAGAAAAGGCAAGATAGTAGAACTCGAAGAGGTTCGAGAACCAATTGAAGTACCAAGTGAGTCTTCCGCACCTCTAGAGCCAGTACCAGAAATGGTCGCACCTAGGAGATCCGAAAGGGTTCCTAGGGCTCCTGAGAGATATGGTTTTCTCCTTGAAAATGATCAAGGTGATCAAGTTGTTGGATCTGATCCAAGAATTTTCAAGGAGGCAATTTCCGATGCTGATTACAATTTGTGGCTTGAAGCAATGCAGTCTGAGTTTGACTCAATGCATGCGAACCAAGTTTGGACTCTTGTTAACCCTCCCGAAGGAATTGTTCCTATTGGGTGTAAATGGGTATACAAGAGAAAACTTGGGCCTGATGGTAAGGTAATGACCTACAAGGCACGAATGGTCACGAAAGGCTACACTCAAAGGCAAGGTGTTGACTATGATGAAACCTTTTCACCAGTCGCAATGTTCAAGTCGATTAGAATCTTACTGGCCATAGCCGCATGGTACGACTATGACATATGGAAAATGGATGTGAAAACTGCGTTCCTTAATGGAAACATTAAGGAAGAGATCTATATGATGCAGCCTGAGGGTTTCACATCTGTGGGAAGTGAGCATAAGGTATGCAAACTTCAGAGATCGATCTACGGTCTCAAACAAGCATCGAGGTGTTGGAACATGAGATTCGATGAAACAATTAAGGAATTTGGTTTCATCAATAATCCCGAGGAGCCATGTGTATATAAAAAGGTAGTTAAAAGCGCTGTGACATTCCTCGTACTTTATGTTGATGACATTCTACTCATTGGGAATGATGTAGGATGCTGCAGTCAACTAAAGTATGGTTGTCTAGTAGATTCTCGATGAAGGACATGGGTGAAGCATCCTATATTCTTGGAATACAGATCTATCGGGATAGATCAAAACGGATGCTCGGACTCACCGTTGTTACCTACATCGATACCATACTTAAGAGGTTCTCTATGGAAGAGTCAAAGAGAGGACACCTACCTATGTGCCACGGGGTCACTCTATCTAAGTCTATGTGTCCGAAGACTGATGAGGAGATAGAGAGTATGACACGTGTGCCATATGCCTCGGCAATAGATAGTATTATGTATGACATGATCTCAACTAGACCGGATGTCGCATATGCTCTGAGTGTCACGAGCCGCTACCAAGCCAACCCCATCCAATTGTATTGGAAGGCTGTGAAGGATATTCTCAAGTAATTGTGAAGGGCTAATAATATGTTCATGGTCTATGGGGGTGGTGAACTGAAATTGGAAGGCTATACTGATTCTTGCTTCCAATGTGACGTGGATGATTCGAAGTCAACCTCTGGATTTGTATTCATGCTCAATGGTGGTGCTGTCTCTTGGAAGAGTTCCAAGCAAGACACCATCGCGGATTCAACCACTGAGGCTGAGTACATCGCAGCATCAGCTGCTGCTAAGGAGGCGGTTTTGATAAGAAATTTCGTCCAATAGTTGGGCGTCATTCCTGATGGATTTGGTCCAGTCTCGGTGTACTGCGACAACACAGGTGCCGTTGCGCAAGCAAAGGAGCCTAGGTCTCACCAAAGATCCAAACATATACTGAGGAAATACCACATAATCCGGGATATTTTGGCTAGAGGTGACATAGCAGTTGAGAGAGTCGCCTCTGCGGACAACATTGCTGATCCACTTACGAAGCCCTTGCCAGGACCGTTGTTTGAAAAACATCACGAAACAATGGGACTGCGTCTGATGAGTAGTTGGATATAGGACAAGTGTGAGATTGTTAGAGTAGATGCCCAACTAGCCAACTTGTGGCGTGTGGGTTTTATAGACTCTTGTATGAAACGATCTTTATATATGATATTCGCATTTGTTTATGGCATTCTTTATTTTCATTATGTTATATAATGTTAACAATTGTGTTGGAGAAAGACCTAGAATGCACCATAGTGTATGTTAGATGTTATAGTGGGTATGACGGCTATCATGAAACACATCTAATAGTCACTGTGTATTCTGAATTCGTTCCTAGTCGATTGGGCCGTCAAAATGAGGATAAGGCCGCCCGAGTTCGAGACTAGCATCTGCGATGTGAAGTACCATGTTTCATTGGTAGGGAACATTGTGATGTTCTGAGCATGCAGATGGATAGTGACCTGGTGATCTATCGAACTACCCTAGTTCGGACTTTCCAAGTGATTACCATTTGTCGAGTGGAAAAGTCCGAGGTCTTGGTTGTACTGATTAGTCCTCACTACTCGAAATGTCATTGAGATTCTACATGATAGGCGTCTCACTTTTACCCGTTTGCCGACTCACTTGGAGTCATTAGGCAGCGGGATTGGGTGAGGTCCTGATGCATGTAGGAGTCGATGCTTCGTTGTCGAGGATTCACCGCTCGCTTACATGCATGGATATCCTATGCGATCTGAGGAGATAATAGTGTATAAATCTCTGGCCTGAGTATTAGAAGTGTTTTAGGTAAATGGGTTTACCAGTTAGTACTCGTGATATCACTATTCGATCTCAAACGATGTACGCATAGTATGCTTCGTTGTCGAGGATTCACCGCTCGCTTACATGCATGGATATCCTATGCGATCTGAGGAGATAATAGTGTATAAATCTCTGGCCTGAGTATTAGAAGTGTTTTAGGTAAATGGGTTTACCTAGTTATACTCGTGATATCACTATTCGATCTCCAAGATGTACGCATAGCTGTCGGATCTCTAGAGACTCTCGATTTACCAATGGTCGTTGATCTGATCGGGATATATGTGTTGAAAGGACCGTACTGTACGCTAACCACGACCAACTGGTTCTTGCAGGCACTATCAGTGATACCTAGGGGATCATGGGGCGATGTTGCTAGGCGCTTACCATGATCCGATGGGCAAGTCCGAAATTATGATTTCGGAACAATGGTTGTGGGCCCACGGCTAGCTGTATCCCTGAACCATTGAGGGTCACACAAGTACTGGATTCGTGATTCCCGCATGGAAACTGAGCTCAATGTGTTGAGCACTTGAGGATGATTTTAGGGAGTGCGACTTCCTAAAAGTCAACAGGGGTCAAATTGCGATTTTCCACTGTTGAGGGGCAAAACGGTCATTTTGTACTAGGTATCTGAAAAAAATTTTTCGCATCATAATGTTCTGTTTTGGAAATTGAGTTGATCGGTCCGATCTGATCATCGATCGGAGTTATGATGAAACCGCAGTGATTTAAATGAACCGAATGTTCATATGGACTTGGGCCTGACCCAAGTCCAATGGGCCGGTTCAAGCCCATGATTAACTTATAATTATATGAGTTACATCAAGGACTAATTAATCATATACTACACAACTAAAACTAGCCTCCATCACACAAAAGGCGCTGCCCCTCCCTCTCCCACTCGACCACCGTCGGCCGCCGCCCCAAGCGCCGCAGCCGCTTGCCGGTGATCGGACTTGTTCCGATCAGTTTTTCGAGGTGATTCCGTCCATGGCAAATCCGTCAAGTCTTCTAGTGCAGATTGATGGAGGAAGATTGATTCCGGTCGTGGACCTGATTGGAGGATCTACCGTCGCCTACCGAGAAGAGCCAGATCTTCCCTGTGATTTCTGGTTGGAGCCAGGCGCCTAGACGCCAGCAAGGTGAAAATTTCTAACATCCTATGTATGATTTTGTTGCCTTTATTGATGTATTGAACGCTTCTCGGTGCCAATTCTTAATTTCCGCTGCGCCCCCGGGAAGTGGGATCCGGATCCGCCACCATATGCCAACAGGGTTGTGCTTTCTTCTGTTTTTACATTCTGAATTTGCACAACACTTTTTGACTTCACTCTTCCACACATCTCTTCTCTGCTTGTTCTCTGCTCTTGTTATTTATAGCCCGCGGAGATTTGTCCGTTGGACACAAAGATGTATCCGTTTGAAAAGTCTTCTGAAATTGTTGTACTTTGCGTCCTTTGTCTTTAAATGCGTCGCAGGCTTTTCCTCACTTTAAGCACGTGAGCACTATCATGAGAAGACAATACAAGCAAATCGATTTGAATATTGAAAAGTATTTGCCATGTAGTCTTGTATTCAAATCGCTTTTCTCGTAGATTTGATAGCATCTATCATGCTATCCAGACTGGTTTGACCTTAACCAGCTTGCCAGCTTATCTCCGTTCTGGTTTGCCCTGAGTTGGTCTTTACTTTGAGCCGGTTGCATCATTGAGCCGTTCAAAGCTCTCTTCTTCTTCCATCATATTCTCTTGTTCGCAACCGCTCTTGAGAAACTCTTTGAATTTGTTGTTGTCATCTGCTCGTGTACTGCTCTTCGTATACAGATACTACCGAGCTGGTTTGTCCTTAACCAGCTTGGTTTTAATCTGCTCCCTCTATCTGAGAATATTCTGTTCTTGAGCTGTTCTCTAAGCTGGTCTGCATCAGAGTTCCCTGCATACAGATTCTTCCTCATCTCCATCTATGGGGGTCACCTCGAGCTCGTCCAGCCTCTCACTAAATCAGCTTGTATATCTCAGCTAACCTCCCAGCTAGTCTCTTAGCCGGTTGCTCAGCTGAGTTCTTTGTACTGTACTTGTGATCAAATCTGAACTTGATCATTGCGCTTTACTCGGCTTAGCACTCAATCACTGCACTTGTACGCTGCACTTGATGTGCGCTTGATCCGTTCTGCTCTTCACACTGCGCTTGATCTCTGCACTGCTCATGCACCAAGTGGTATTGATGGGATTGATCGCTGGTTGAGTTGTAACTCCCGGCAGTACCTTCTGTGTATTTGAGTCCCGATGATTTATGCCCCTGTGTGGTTTGACAGGTTGTTGTTCAGCTTTCTCGGGACCTTTGTTGTGGTAATTATTACACAGAAGTATAAGGTACGGATTGGAGCTTGTAATACAGCGATGTTATGGATTGGATAATTTGTGAGATGGCTATTGCTGGCTTCTGTTTCGTGAGATGACTGTTGGTAATGTGGTGTATACATGCTGATGCTGTTATTGTTTTGCATATGTTTATATGCTTGTTATTCCAGCATGTTACACGCATTTGCATCTCCGTTCAGCTTTTGCAGCCATTGCTTCGTTGTTATTGTTCTGTTTACTTACCATGATGCGAGGGCGAGCGGTAATACCGCACTCTCATCTCCCTGCTGGGATTTTTTAGCCACCATGCGCCGAGTGGTTAACTACCACAGTTCATGGGCGAGGCAACGGCAGGTTGAGTTGTTGATGCGTCTGGTAAGGGTGGGCGAGTAGGGGTGAGTGGGTAGCACCCACATGTCCTACACTCACCGTGGCCACATATTTCTGTTGCAGATTCCGTTGAGCTGTTTTCTCCTTCCTCATGCATAGCATCTGCATTTTATTCTTGCTGTATACTGCTGTTTTATAGTTGCTCTCCGTACTGGGTTTTGACCCCATGTCCCTCTGGGGCTTGGTTGTTTTCCTTGTTGTGTTGTTTTCAGGAAACCCAGGTTTTACAGCTGGTCGTGGTTTTTGCCCAGCTGGTGGTCCAGGAGGTGGTTAGAGTATCCCAGTGGCGTATAGCATCTTTATATGTATCAGTATTCTTAGCCAGGGGGATGCCCTGCGCTTTGTCGTTGTATCCAGTGGTTGGAGTCTGATACTTATTTTCGTATGCTATATTGTTTGTGTTGTTTAGTGGTTTTTATAAACTGGGATATCTATTTTGAGTATCGCACTATTTTAAATTATATTGTTTTAAACCGTCAGGCCAAAAGCGAAAATTTTACCCGCTTTTTAGTAGCTTCCGCATGTGTTTGTATGTTTTATCTCTGATTAGAGCACGAGGCCTGACATGGACCAACTCCTTCAGGGATTACGCCCAACTCTTGGACGAAATTCCTTATCCAAACCGCCTCGTTAGCAGCAGCTGATGCTGCGATGTACTCAGCCTTAGTGGTTGAATCCGCGATGGTGTCTTGCTTGGAACTCTTTCAAGAGACAGCACCACCATTGAGCATGAATACAAATCCAGAGGTTGACTTCGAATCATCCACATCACATTGGAAGCTAGAATCAGTGTAGCCTTCCAATTTCAGTTCACCACCACCATAGACCATGAACATATTCTTAATCCTTCGCAAGTACTTAAGAATATCTTTCACGGCCTTCCAATGCAATTGGCCGGGGTTGGATTGGTAACGGCTCGTGACACTCAGAGCATATGCGACATCCGGTCTAGTTGAGATCATGCCATACATAATACTACCTATTGCCAAGGCATATGGCACACGTGTCATACTCTCTATCTCCTCATCAGTCTTTGGACACATAGACTTAGATAGAGTGACCCCGTGGCACATAGGTAGGTGTCCTCTCTTGGACTCTTCCATAGAGAACCGCTTAAGTATGGTATCGATGTAGGTAGCTTGGGTGAGTCCGAGCATACTTTTCGATCTATCTCTATAGATCTGTATTCCTAGAATATAATATGCTTCACCCATGTCCTTCATCGAGAATCTAGTAGACAACCACACTTAGTTGACTGCAACATTCCTACATCATTCCCAATGAGTAGAATGTCATCAACATAAAGTACAAGAAATGTCACAGCATTTTTAACTACCTTCTTATACACACATGGCTCCTCGGGATTCTTGATGAAACCAAATTGTTTCATCAAATCTCAGGTTCCAACTTCTCGACGTTTGTTTGAGACCGTAGATCGATCTCTGAAGTTTGCATACTTTGTGCTCACTTCCTACATATGTGAAACCCTCAGGCTGCGTCATATAGATCTCTTCCTTAATGTTTCCATTAAGGACGCAGTTTTCACACTCATTTGCCATATCTCGTAGTCGTACCATGCGGCTATGGATAGTAGGATTCTAATTGACTTGAACATCGCGACTCGTGAGAAGGTTTCATCATAGTCAACACCTTGTCTTTGTGTAACCTTTCGCGACCAGTCGTGCCTTGTAGGTCAGTACCTTATCATCAGGCCCAAGCTTTCTCTTGTATATCCATTTACACCCAATAGGAACTATTCCTTCGGGAGGATTAACAAGAGTCCAAAATTGGTTATAATGCATCGAGTCAATCTCAGATTGCATTGCTTCAAGCCAAAAATTAGAATCAGTATCGTAAATTGCCTCCTTGAAAGTTCTTGGATCGCATCCAATAGTTTGATCACTTTTATCATCTTCAAGGAGGAAACCATATCTAACAGGAGCCCTAGGAACCCTTTCAGATCTCCTAGGTGTGTCCATATCAAGTATTGGCTCTCGAGGTGCGGGAGACTCACTTGGTACTTCAGTTGGTTCTCGAACCTCTTCGAGTTCTACTATCTTGCCTTTTCTATCAAGTAGAAACTCCCTTTCTAGAAAGGTGGCATTTCTGGAACCAAACACTTTTGTTTCATTTGGATAGTAGAAGTAGTATCCAATAGAATTATTTGGATACCCAATGAAGTAACATAAGATGGATCTATTATCCAGCTTATATCCCACTGTCTGCTTCACGTAAGCAGGACATCCCCAAATCCTCATGTATGAGTATTTGGGTGGCTTGCCCATCCATATCTCATATGGAGTTTTATCCACTGCCTTTGTGTGGACATTGTTCAACAACATTACCGCCGTTTCTATTTGGATACCCAATGAAGTAACATAAGATGGATCTATTATCCAGCTTATATCCCACTGTCTGCTTCACGTAAGCAGGACATCCCCAAATCCTCATGTATGAGTATTTGGGTGGCTTGCCCATCCATATCTCATATGGAGTTTTATCCACTGCCTTTGTGTGGACATTGTTCAACAACATTACCGCCGTTTCGAGCGCATAGCCCCAAAACGAGGTAGGAAACTCAGTGAAACTCATCATAGATCGAACCATGTCCATCAAGGTTCGATCACGACGCTCCGCTACACCATTGAGTTGTGGTGTGGCCGGAGGGGTCCACTGTGAGAGAATCCCATTTTCTTTTAGATAGTCTTGAAATTCGGCACTTAAGTATTCTCAACCTCGATCGGATCGAAGCATTTTAATACTTTTCCCTAACTGATTTTCTACTTCAGCCTTGAATTCTTGAACTTTTCAAAGGATTCAGACTTGTGCTTCATTAAGTACAAGTACCCATACCTAGAGTGATCATCGGTAAAGGTGATGAAGTATGTGTGACCGTACTTAGTACCAATGCTAAGTGGGCCACACACATCAGTATGGATCAAATCCAATAGGCCTTGAGCACGTTCAGTCTTGCCCGTGAAGGGTTGTTTAGTCATTTTTCCCTTGAGACAAGACTCACAAGTCGGTAGGGAGTTAATATCTGACATATCAAACATGTCACTCCAACCAACTTGTTCATCCTATTCAAGGAAACATGACCTAGCCTAGCGTACCAAAGTTGTGCCGGGTTCAAGCTATCGTTTTTCCTTTTAATAGTTGTTGTATGTGTTTCCACATCGCGAGTTGGAACTTATTTTAATTTTAAGGTGTATAGACCGTTTCCGCGTTCCCCAATTCCAATCAAACATTCATTCTTGTATATATTGCAAATAGAATTGACAAAATGACAAGAATATTCATCACTATCAAGCATAGAAACAGAAATGATGTTCTTTATTAATTCGAGAACAAATAAACTGTTTCTCAATAACAACTTAAAATTTGAAGATAGAAACAAATAACATCTCCTATAGCTACAGCAGCAACCCTTGCTCCGTTGCCAAGCCTCAAGTGGGTCTCACCCTCTCTAAGACGCCGGCTTATTGTCATTACCTGCAAATCATTGCAGATATGAGATCCACTTTCGGTATCAAGTACCCAAGAAGTCGAATTAAGAGACATATTTATTTCAATGTAGAGCATACCTTTCGCAGTTTGCAACTGCTCGGGGTACTCCTTGCAGTTCCTCCTCCAGTGCCCAGGCTTGTGGCAGTGGTGGCAAACATCCTCAGATTTGTTTGGCTTTGAAGTCCTTGCCTTTGGCTTCTTGGCGGGATTTTCCTCCTTCCCGGGGGCAGAACGTTTCTTACCCTTGCGTTTGGGCCCCTTCTTC
>KQ998218.1:43110-54485 GCA_001598015.1 Dorcoceras hygrometricum
ATGACATCACTGCTGATGTCATCATCGCTGATTCCAGATCTTGCGCTTCAATCCAACAGCTGATTTCTTCTACTTCTGAACACTGTAGCTGCCTGCTGACTCTTATTTTAAAGAAAACATCTGCTGAAATAATGCTTCTGCTGATTTCTCTAAAGAATGGTTCTGCTGATTTGTCTAAGGAATGCTTCTGCTGAATTCTCTAAAGAATGCTTCTGCTGATTTGTCTAAGGAATTCTTCTGCTGAATTGTCTAAGCCAATCAATACGTTGTCGTTTCAACTTATCCAAACGCTGTCGTTTCGCATTCTCCAACGAAATATACTAAGCAACTACTGATTCTCTTCAAGAATTCTTTTCAACTGCTGATAAATAATTGTGCATCCCAACGACGTCGTTTCAACTTACTTGAACGCTGTCGTTTAGTAATCCTTAGCAAAACACGTTAAAACTCAAATATGTACCTGTGATCGAAACAGAAAAACTGCTGATTGCTCGCAAGGAATGTATCTGCTGACTATCTCTTCAAGAAAGTATCTGCTGAATATCTTCGAGAACAAACTAACCACTGATTGCATACCATCTGCTGATTTCCAACGAATACTCCAACTGCTGAAATATCACTTGTCGATTGATAAATGTTCTCCTGTTAGATGCGACAACTGATTATCCAAAAGCAACTTGTCTTATTTTTGTTATCACCAAAACTAATAAATTTTATCCTAACACTCTCTGTTTATGATTTACAGTGATGGCTCAACACTACACAGTGTATGTACAAATGTTTGAGTGACACAAATAATTGAATAAGCAGTATGTGTGCGTGTGTCACTAGCTGTGAGCTGGTTCGACATATGAACTCTGTTTTGCTTCTTGAAAATTTGTAAGTTCGTAAGTGGTCGTTGATGTCGTGATTGGTAACCTCTTCACAGCTACTCTGCTTTTCTATTTATATCCTTTGGATACAACGGTAATAAATGTTATCAGTAGACACGTCGAATGTGTCCAAATTCAAATTCCTGGGGCGACATAAATGCTTGTACGATGTACGTACATTTCCATTAAATGCATTTCCCGTTTTAGCATACTCTGCGTCGTCTTCAGTTTACACCAAATCTCTGCATATCTGAAATTAGTTCAAAGTGGTTCCAACGACTTCAAATCAATGCAAACGCATCACATCAATCTGTACAAAGCCTCTAAACATTCTAATTAAAATAAACAAAGTGTTTAAAACTCATACTTGAGCTTTAATAATAAAAAAGTGTCAGGCCTCGTACTCACATCAGAGATAAACCACGCAAAACAAGCGGAAGCAACTAAAAAGTGGTTAAAATTTTGTTTTTGCTTTTGGCCTGACAGAAGGATAACATAATTTAAAATAGTACAATACTCAAAATATATCCCAGTTTAAACCAAAAAAGGGCTACAAGCCACAGAAATACAATACAGCATAAAACATGCATCAAGTACCTGACAACAACCACAACTGAATACAACGGACTACTAGCTATATAAGACTAAGCATCACCCGGGACATCCCACCCGCGGTGATACCAGTGCATATAAATAATATACATAACTGGGACACTCTATCCACCTCATGGGGCACCTCCAGCTGGGTTAAAACCACGACCAGCTGTAAAACCTGGAATACCTGAAAGCAAACAGGCAAACAAAACAAACCAAGCCCCAGAGGGACATTGGGGTCAAACCCCAGTACGGAGAGCAACTATAAAACAGCAATGAATAGCAAGAATAAAATGCAGATGTTATGCATGAAGAACGGGACAACAGCCGAAGGCTACAACCGAAGAAAAGGAGCCGAGGAACTCAAGAATAGCTCAATTGAATCTGCAATGATGGTGGCCACTGGTGTGTGTACAAGCATACGGGAATTACCCACTCGTCTTTACACCACACCCGAATACCAGATGCATCAAACAGCACAACCTGCCGTTGCCCAACTCATGAACTGTGGTAGTTAACCACTCGGCGCATGAGGGCTAACAAATCCCAGCAGGGAGATGAGAGTACGGTATTGCCACTCGCCCTCGCATCCTGGTAAGAAAACAGAGCAACAACAACAAGGCATGGCTGCAACAGCTGAATGGAATATGCGTGTATGCAACAGTTAACAACACAGAAACATAAAACATATGCAACATCAACCATACACGGCATTTCACACAACAGCAACCTCACAATTTATCCAAGCCATAACCACGTTGAATTACAAGCTCCAAATCCGTACCTCGATATTCTGTGCAACAATTTACCACAAACGGGGTCCCGAGAAATCTGATACACAACCTGAACGAAGCAACAAGCATAATTCTCAAGGGACGCTAAACACAGAATCACACGGCTGGGAGCTACAAATCAAACCAGCAATTATGCTACATATCTAACTCAACAGGAAGCTTAAACAAACGCTCGAGGTAAGATCTAAACAACAATTCGAAGTTCTACATGCACACACGAACACATTGCCGAAGATAGCAACTTCGCGATCCTAATTCCAGCCTACCACAGCTTCCAAAAGGGGTATCAATCGAAAGAGCAACTCTCAAGGAGTGCAGCGCCACCGATCTTGCTCAAAACAGATACGGGAATCGACGACGGAAAGCTACGGTGAACAGTGCTTAGGGTTCGCTACAGAGATTGGGAATCGGGGGAAATATTTGTTAAGTAGCGGGGAACCAATAATAGAGAACAGCATCCAAGTCCTTTATTAAATACACTTCTCAACAGCTGACAGAAGTAGGAACAGATTCCACCGACAAAAACAGTTGTCACCACTAATATTCCCAACCAACAGCTGAAATCTCGCATCAGCTTTTGCCTATCGCTAAACAACGAACAACTAAACAAAACGACGTCGCCCGCTAGTCACTGATGATCGCTAACCAACAGCTGATCGAACCAACAGTTGATCTTTCAAACAACGCTAAGGCTAAACGGCGTCGCACCAACTTAACCAAACGATGTCACAGAGGGACACGTCACCTCGCTACCAACGGCTGATCAACAAACCAGCAGCTGAATAAAACAACGCGCCAAATCTCTCAACAGCTGATGTCTATCATAACCAATAGCTGGTACAAAGCGCTCCACTCAAAACTCTATCGTTCCAACTTATCAAAACGACATAGTTTCGCTACCCGCTACAAAACACGCTAACGAAACCAACAGATGGTTCTTGTTCACAAAACGTTGTCGCTTCAGAGTCCCTTAGCGATCTCTGCTGATCATCGCAACTAAAATACCAACAGCTGATCACTCGCAACAGCTGGTCTCTCGCAACAGCTGGATACGCGCTAATACACCAACGACTGAAATCCACGTCAGCATTGCTGCTGTTTCCTACCAAAACGCAACGACTGAAATCTAACGAATCACTGCTGCTCCAACTGATTCCTACTACTACTGCTGATATCTTTCCAACTGCTGATTCCAACACTTAGGCAAATTCGATGGCTACGCCAAGCACATCGACCAACAGCTGGTCCAAACCCGACCAACACCTGATTGCGAAAACACATGTCTCACATCTCTCCCCCACTAAAACACGATTTCGTCCTCGAAATCAACAAGTCCAGGAACAACTCAACTGAACCCAAGAGTTCAAGATTACTGAGCAAACAACAAACAACAACTAGGGAAAAAGAACAACCAAAAACTAACCAACTACTGGAAACTGATACAACATCTACTCAAACAGATGCGGCCACTCACGCTGCATCTTTTCTTCCAGTTCCCAGGTAGCTTCTTCCCTAGCATGTTTGCTCCATTGCACCATTACCAAAGGAATGATTTTATTCCTCAACAATTTCTCTTTTCTGTCAAGGATCTACAAGGGATATTCAACATAGCTCAACGTCTGATCTAGCTCAACCTCGTCAGTTCTCAACACATGATACGGATCTGGCTCATACTTCCTCAACATGGAAACATCAAAGACATCATGTAGAGAAGACAATTCTGGTGGCAACAACAGCCGATACGCCAAAGGGCCAATCCTCTCAACGATCTCATACGGTCCAACATAACGAGGGGCTAACTTTACCTTGTGTCCAAAACGCATAACTCTACGAAACGGAGAAACTTTAAGGAAAACGAGATCACCAACCTGAAACTCTAGAGGTCGACGCCTCTTATTTGCATAAATGGCTTGGTGATCCTGGGCAGCTTTCATCCACTGTCGAATAAGATCCACATGATCCTTCATCTGCTGCACAAAATCTGTGGAAGACAGCTGCTTCTCCCCCACTTCTTCCCAACATACAGGCGATCTGCACTTCCTGCCATACAAAGCCTCAAACGGCTCCATACCAATCGTCACTTGGTAGCTGTTATTGTAAGAAAACTCAATCAAACACAACGCATCTTGCCAGCTACCACCAAAATCCATCACAACAGCTCTCAACATATCCTCCAACGTCTGGATAGTTCTCTCAGATTGGCCATCTGTCTGGGGTGATATGCGGTACTCATAGCCAATCTGGTACCCAAATCTGCTTGCAAACTCTTCCAAAACCTGGAAGGAAACCTTGGATCTCAGTCCGAAATGATCGAAACAGGCACGCCGTGCAATCTAACCACAAAATCTATGTACAGTTTCGCCATTTCTTCAACGAGAATGTCATTCCATAGAGAATAAAGTGTGCAGACTTCGACAATCTGTTGATTACAACCCAAACAGCATCGCAACCTCTGCTGGAACGAGGCAAATGCGTCACAAAATCCATCGCTATGTGCTCCCAATTCCATTGGGGCACTTCCAAACTCTGCAACAGACCACCAGGTCTCATCCTTTCAGCCTTAACCTGTTGACAGTTCAAGAAACGAGCAACAAATCCATCAACGTCACTCTTCAAACCAGCCCACCAGAAGTGCGGCTTCAACGCATGGTACATCTTCCGTGCACCAGGATGAACACTGTGTCTACTGCAATGCGCTTCTTGTTGGCGCAGCGGCGGATCCGGATCCCATTTCCCGGGGCGCAGCGAAAGATTTAAAATTTGCACCGGGAATGGTCAATACACAATATTAAATGCAATAAAACATTCATAGGATGTTTTAGAGCGTTACCTTGCTGGCGTCTAGGCGCTTGGCTCCAACCAGTTTCACAGGGAAACTGCACTTCAACGGTTGGTGGCGGTAGATCTTCGAATCTGGTCCACGACTGGAAACACGACTCCTTCGTCAGTCTACACTAGAAGAGCTGACGAATTTACCACGAACAGAATCTCCTCGTCGTGGTGGTCGGAATAAGTCCAACCACGAAGGCGGCGGCACACGGCGGCGGTGCGTGAGGGTGGCGGCCGAGAGGGAGAGTGGAGGTGAGGGGCGGCGGCTAGTAGGGTTTGGGTGTGATGAAAGTGTGTCTCCCATGTAGCCCTAGGTCTAGTATAATTAGACTTATGATGGGCTTGAACCGGCCCAATGGACCTGGGTCAGGCCCTGTCCCGTATGAACATTCGGTTCATTTCCATCACCGTGGCTTCATCATAATTCCGATGCCGATCAGATCGGACCGATCTACTCAGTTCACAGAACTGAGTATTATGATGCGAAAATAATTTTTCAGACCACCTAGTCCAAAATTGCAGTTTAGCCCTCCAAATTTCAAGGATAGTCAAATTAGCCTAAACTTTAGGGAAATTGCAATTTGACCCCTGTTGACTTTTAGGAAGTCGTACTCCCTAAATTCCTCCTCCTATGCTCAACACATTGAGCTCAGTTTCCGTGCAGGAATCGTGAAACCAGTACTTGTGTGACCCTCAATGGTTCAGGGATACAGCTAGCCGTGGGCCCACAACAATTGCGACTCCAAAATCACAATTTCGGACTGACCCATCGGATCATGGTAAAGCGCCTAGCAACATTGCCCCATGATCCCCTAGGAATCACTGATAGTGCCTTCAATAACCAGTCGGTCATGGTTAGCGTACAGTACGGTCCTTTCAACACATATATCCCGATCAGATCAACGACCATTGGTAAATCGAGAGTCGCTAGAGATCCAATAACTATACATACATCTCGGAGATCAAATAGTTACATTGCGTGTGTTACTAGGTAAACCCATTTACCCAAAACACATCTAGTACTCTGGCCAGAGATTTATCACACTATTATCTCCTTAGATAGCATAGGATATCCACGCATAAAAGCGAGCGGTGAATCCTCGAAAACGAAGCATCGACTCCTACATGCATCGGGACTTCACCCAATCCCGCCACCTAATGACCCCAACTGAGTCGGTAAACGGGTCAAAGTGAGGCACCTATAATGTAGAGTCTCAATGACTTTTCGAGTAGTGAGGACTAATCGATACAACCAAGACCTCGGACTTATCCACTCGACAAATGGTAACCACTTGGAAAGTCCGAATGAGGGTAGTTCGATAGATCACCAGGTCACTATCCATCTGCATGCTCAGAACATCACAATGTTCCCTACCAATGAAACATGGTACTTCACATCGCAGATTCTAGTCTCAAGCTCGGGCGGCCTTATCCTCATTTTGACGGCCCAATCTACTAGGAAAGTGTTCAGAATACACAGTGACTATTAGATATGTTTCATGATAGCCATCATATCCACTATCACATCTAACATACACTATGGTGCATTCTAGGTCTTTATCCAACACAATTGTTAACATTATAACATAATGAAAATAAAGAATGCCATATAACAATACGAATTTCATAAATAAAGATTGTTATACAAAGAGTCAATAAAACCACACGCCACAAGTTGGCTAGTTGGGCATCTACTCTAACACTTCTCTAAGGATCTCCTACCGAAAATCTATCAGATTGGCACAACCAACGACCACGGAAACGCAAACAACCATTGGATGAAACAGAATAGTCCTCAAGTTTATCAGTCTTGACCTTCAACTTCAACTCATGGATGGAAGGATCTGTCCTTTGAGCCGCTCTAATGCTCGAAAATAATCTGTGGCTCAAACTTGAAAAGAAGAAACCACCACATAATCCTCAGCCGGGTAAAACCTCCAACCAGTAGTACTGAGATGCTCACAGTCCTTAGAAATATGCAACGACGCAAGCATATCTCCTTGAGCCTTTCTGCTCAAAGCATCAGCAACTACGTTAACTTTCCCAGGCTGGTACTTGATCTCACAATCAAAATCCTTTAGCAGCTCCATCCACCTACGCTGTCTCATATTCAAGTCAGGCTGCGAAAACAAATACTGCAAACTCTTGTGGTCCGAGTACACGACAAACTGCTCGCCATACAGATAATGGTGCCAAATCTTCAACGCAAAGACCACAGCTGCTAGCTCCAGATCATGAACTGGGTATCGAGTCTCGTGAGGTTTCAACTGCCGTGAAGCATACGCAATGACTCGACCATGCTGCATCAACACACAGCCCAATCCATTGAGCTAAGCATCGGAACACACGACATAGCCACCTGAACCAGACGGCAAAGCCAACACAGGCATAGTAGTCAACTTCTCCTTGAGCAATTGAAAATAATTCTCGCATTGCTCAGTCCAAACGAACTGCTTGTCTCTCTGAGTCAACTGAGTCATCGGCCTAGCTATACAAGAGAAATTCTCTATAACACGACGGTAATAGCCAGCCAAACCCAAGAAACTACGAACCTCAGACACATTCCTAGGTCGCTCCCAGTTCAAAACAGCATCAACCTTACTGGGATCCACAGAAATGCCATCCGCTGAAATCACATGACCCAGAAACACGACGCGATCCATCCAGAACTCGCACTTAGAGAATTTAGCATACAGTTACGAGTCCCTCAACGTCTGAAGAACTACTCTCAAATGCTCCTTGTGCTCCAAAGGAGTCTTCGAATACACCAAGATGTTGTCGATGAACACGATCAAAAACTGATCTATAAACTCTCGGAAGACTCGGTTCATCAAATCCATGAAAACTGCAGGGGCATTGGTCAATCCGAAAGGCATCACCAGAAACTCAAAATGCCCGTACCTAGTACAAAAATCAGTCTTCGCGACATCTTGATCTCTAACTCTCAACTGATGGTACCCTGAACATAGATCGATCTTCGAATATACAGCAGAGCCTTGCAACTGGTCAAACAAGTCGTCGATACTCGACAACAGGTACTTATTCTTAACAATAACTTTGTTCAGCTGACGGAAGTCAATGCACATTCTCATTGTGCCATCCTTCTTCTTGACAAACAAAATAGGCGCTCCCCACGGTGACATGCTAGGTCTGATAAAACATTTCTCCAGCAAATCATCCAGTTGCACCTTGATCTCTCTCAACTCAGCAGGCGCTAAAAGATATGGTGCACACGAAATCGGAGCTGTGCCAGGCACCAACTCAATGCTAAATTCAATCTCCCTCTTCGGAGGAAAACCCGGAATCTCCTCCAGAAACACATCAGGAAAATGACGCACTACTGGAACGTCGCTGAGCTGCACATGCGAAGAAGAAGATGCATCCAACGCATAAATCATAAAACAAGCGTTCTCCGCCGACAACAAAGAACATCTCCATCGCTGAGATCAACGGAATCTTAGACTGGGAGTCAGCACCGTAGAAATTCCATTTCTCACCGGACTGAGGCCTAAAACGCACGATCCCATGGAAACAATCCACGGAGCCCTATAACTGGACAACACGTTCATTCCCACTATGCAGTCAAAATCCCACAACAACAAACAAATCAAATTCTCTACTAGCACATGCTCACCAAAACTCAGAACGCCCTTTAACAAAACCTCTTGGGAGTACAAGCTCGCACCGCCAGGAGTAGAAACAGACACAACATCGCGCAAAGAAGTGGTATGCAGACCATGCTCAACCACAAATGCATCAGAAATAAACGAATGCGATGCGCCAGTGTCAAACAACACTCGTGCAAGAAAATCAAAGACAAGGCATGTACCTGAAATCACCCTGCTCGGCGTCTCCTCCGCTTGCTCCCTAGTAATAGCATTCGCTTGAGCATGTTGGGGTCTAGAGAAATGCTGCTGAGACGACTGTCCAAAACACAATGGACCAGGCAACTGGAACGGCCTAAACTGCGTCTCTCCAACTCTAGGCTGCGGAAACTGATGGAATGACCCCTAGATGATCCTCCTCGACCCTGATGTGGGGCTGCGGCTTGCTGCGATCCAGCTGACGGACACACCCTCGCAAAATGCCCATACTGAGCACAGATATTACAAGAGCCCTGCACACCAACGCACTGAGTCGACGGATGCTTGCCTCCACAGTATCCACAAAACTATGCCCTATAACCACTGCTACTAGAGCTGCCAGAACCAGACTTCTTCTTAAACTGATGGCCACAAGGTCGAAACCTCTGACGGCCAGACTTCTGAGCCAGCTGCTGCTGCTGCTGCTGCTGGGGTTGATGAGCTGACTGCGAAGATGAGAAGACTGCGCTCCCTGAACAGTGGGACGACCACCCTAAGCACCCTGAGGTCTAGCACGCGACCTCTGGCTCCGCAGACCTTCCTCGATGTCAATCGCATTATCCACCGCTTCAGCATAACTCTTCGGTTTGCTTGTCAGCACCATCGAATACAGCTCTTCGTTCAAACCCTCAACAAACTTAGTCCTCTTGGCCCTCTCCAGGCCAGCAACATGCGGGACATACGCCAAAAGAGAAGAAAACAAATGAGCATACTCTCGCACAGACATCGTACCTTGCTCCAAATGATCGAACTCTCGCTCACGAGCGTTCACGTACGACTCCCGAACGTACTCCTGCAGAAAGGCAGTGCAGAAACTATCCCAAGTGATCTCCACACCGGTCTCCTCCAGAGTCCTTGAAGCGCCTCGCCACCAGCTCTCTGCACTCTTCCTTAGCTGGAAGGTTGCCAAACATAACCGAAGCACATCATCATACTGAACACGATCGAACAAACCAGTGATGTGCCGTAGCCATGAATCCACATCCTTGCTAGACTCGTCATCGTTAAAATCTGGGGACTCATCCGTTGGAACCTAGCCATCACAATCTCTATGCTCTCAACACGGGTTGTCAAGTCGTCAACTTCATCCTCCACTCGCCTACCATGACTACGGAAAGGGAAACTACGCTGATCCTCGTTCTGACCTCCAGACTCGTCCTGAAACTGCCCTCTACCTCTACCCCTACGTCTAGGCGGCATCTCTCTACGAAGGCACTAAACAGGATAAGATAACACAGAACAAGTACAGCATAGATATCACATAACACAACAAAAATCAGCACATAAACACATAGTCAAGCACAAGCACACACACACTGTTCCTAGACTCAAGTGTGATCAAAGAAATCGAGCTTATCCCAGCTTAAGCTCTGATACCAAAAATGTCAGGCCTCGTGCTCACATCATAGATAAACCACGCAAAACAAGCAGAAGCAACTAAAAAGTGGTTAAAATATTTTTTTTTTGCTTGTGGCCTGACAGAAGGATAACATAATTTAAAATAGTACTCAAAATATATCCCAGTTTAAACCAACAAAGGGCTACAAGCCACATAAATACAATACAGCATAAAACATGCATCAAGTACCTGACAACAACCACACTGAATATAACAGACTACTAGCTATATAAGACTAAGCATCACCATGGACATCCCACCCGCGGTGATACCAGTGCATATAAATAATATACATAACTGGGACACTCTATCCACCTCCTGGGGCACCTCCAGCTGGGTTAAAACCACGACCAGCTGTAAAACCTGGAATACCTGAAAACAAACAGGCAAACAAAACAAACCAAGCCCCAGAGGGACATTGGGGTCAAACCCCGGTACGGAGAGCAACTATAAAACAGCAATGAATAGCAAGAATAAAATGCAGATGCTTGTTAGAGTAGATGCCCAACTAGCCAACTTGTGGCGTGTGGGTTTTATAGACTCTTGTACAAACGATCTTTATATATGATATTCGCATTTTCTTATATGGCATTCTTTACTTTTATTATGTGTGTAATGATTTACAATTGCGTTGAGTAAAGACCTAGAATGCACTAAAGCGTATGTTAGATGTGATAGTGGGTATGACGGCTATCATAAAACACATCTAATAGTCGCTGTGTATTCTGAACATGTTCCTAGTCGATTGGGCCGTCAAAATGAGGATAAGGCCGCCCGAGTTCGAGGCTAGTATCTGCGATGCGAAGTACCATGTTTCATTGGTAGGGAACATTGTGATGTTCTGAGCATGCAGATAGATAGTGACCTGGTGATCTATCGAACTACCCTCCTTCGGACTTTCCAAGTGGTTACCATTTGTCGAGTGGAAATGCGAAGTATTTCATTGGTAGGGAACATTGTGATGTTCTGAGCATGCAGATAGATAGTGACCTGGTGATCTATCGAACTACCCTCGTTCCGTTCG
>KQ998218.1:79226-108484 GCA_001598015.1 Dorcoceras hygrometricum
CCCACGGCTAGCTGTATCCCTGAACCATTGAGGGTCACACAAGTACTGGATTCGAAACTCCCACACGGATACTCAGCTCAATGTGTTGAGCACGAGAAGAGGATTTCGGGAAGTATGACTTCCTGAAAGTCAACAGGGGTCAAACCGGGGTTTGACTCTGTTGAGGGGCAAAACGGTCATTTTGCTATTTGGGGTTTGATGATCTGAAAAATTGTTTTTCACATCATAACATTCAGTTTTGGAAACTGAGTCGATCGGTCCGATCTGATCGGCGATCGGAGTTACGATGAAGTCGCAGCGATTTATATCGTCATTTGGACTCGGGCCCGTTGGACCGGCCCAAGTCCAACATTAAGTCTATATATGATTAGACTTAATTAAGAGACTACATTTACAATTAATCACAACACAACCCTAGAAACAAAACCCTAAGCACCGCCGCCTCCCTCTCTTCTCCAAGCCGCCCGCCGCCGCCGGCCGCTGCCCGCCGCCGATCTTCGCCGGAAGTTTGTTCCGGCCAGTTCGACGTGGAGAATCCGATCGTGCTGATCTCGTCAGGACTTCTAGTGCAGTCTGACGAAGGAGCCTCGAGTCTGGTCGTGGACCGGATTGACGAATCTACCGCAATCAACCGAGAAGCGCCGGGTTCTTGTAACACCGGTTGGAGCCAGGCACAAGTGCCAGACAGGTGACCTGCTAAACACCCTATGTATGTTGATGCGTAGATTTGTTTTGATAATTCGTATTGATCGCATCCCGGTAAAAATTTTGTTCTTCCGCTGCCTGCCGGGGTGCGGATCCGGACCAATCCCAACAAAAAAGAACATGCATGGTCATTTCATAAAATCCCATGATGCGTGAATTTTCTTAAAGTCATGCAATTTAAAAGCTTAGCCCGTTAATGGATAAATAATTCTTTTCTTTAAAACTTTTACGTACATAACATACTACATATATGATTAATTATGCATTTACGGGCTTTCATATTTTTCTACTTCGGTTAAAGATTGATTCCGGGGCCTGGCTCGCTACTTCTAGACCAAACGTCGCTCCAAAACGGCCGATGAAACGAATGTTCACCGCTTTTTCCCATTTTTGCCTATTTTCTTAAATATATGATTTCTTAAAAATCAAGACTAAAAGAGATTAATTAAAATCAATTTTTACTTCTAAAAATTAATTGGGGCTTATTAAAATCGATTTTGACCTTTAAAAGAAATTTAAATCAATTTTGACCTCGAATGTCGATTTTGACCAAAAGACCGATTTTGACCAAATTAAAATCCAAAAATCGATTTTAACTCCAATTAAAATTCCTAAAGCCCTAATTTTGAATAAGAACTTAAAATTAAACATAACTTAAATTATTTAAAAAGGTTTGACTCAATTTTGACCTTCTGGCTAATTTCTTTAAAATTGGACCTTTGACACATTAATAAAAATAACAGGTCCATAATTAAAATAACTTGACCCCATTTTAAAATATTTGACTCGGGACTCAAAGAACCGATCCGGTCCAACCGAACCAGCCAAAACCGTTTCAGTTAGACCGAACCATAGCAACTTAAACCCTAAACCAAAAATCCCGCACACCCTAACAAGGTTGCCGCCGCGACCAGCAGGCACACCTCACGACCGTTCTCTCTGATCCGGCCACCACTGCCAGATCCCTTCTGGATGGACAACCCCCAGGTCCATAAGGTTCCAACGAGACAAACCTTGGTCCAAACCATGGGCTAACCAGGGAGAACTGGTCGCTGCAAGTGGACGCTCCAGCCATGCTGCGCCATCGCGACCACCTGCTGGTCTTCATGTTCGTTATCCATGCTCCGGCCACCACTGCCGGAGTCCTTCGGGCTGGACCATCCTCCAGGTCCATACGGTTCCAACTAGACCAACCATGGTCCAAACCATGGGCTAAACAGGGAGAACTGATCGAGGGAACTGGGCGCATCAGCCATGCAGCGCAACGCATCACCTCGACCTCTATGGCTTTCCCTGGTTCACCCGACCACTTAGCCACCTTCCTAACTCAATCTATACCACCATGAGTCCCCTAGGAACCTCTAGAACCGAGCCATCACCCCTGGAAATTACCATGACCGAAGCCTTAAGAGGAAAAAGCGAGACATGTCAAAATCGTGAGTTCCATGCATGAACTATGAACATGGAGGTAAAGATCCGATGCATACACATAGAAATTCATGCATAATTTTCATAAAACAGTCTATTACGATTTAAATGGTGAGCAAGGGAATTTATATCACATGCCTGGGTTGAAGAAAACGTTGATCTGCGAGGTACGGACGTCGTAGGTGGGAGATCGGGGCGCCGTCGGAATTTGATCGCCAAGCTCCTTCAATGGCTGTGAAATTTCAAAGCTTTTGTGTGCTAAGGGAGGGGAGGATGGCTGGTACAAAAGATGGAGGCTAGGGTGTGTTTTAATTTGTGTTTAGGAGTAATTAAGGTGCCTAAAATGATCCCTATGGCTTTAATAAAAAAAAATTTCCAAGGTTGCCCCTCTAACTAAATAAACAAAGTATTTAAAACTCATACTTGGGCTTTAATAATCATAAAGTTTCGAAATCTAGGCCTCATAGAATTTTAAAATGCTTTAAAACTCAATATATCAGCCCGTATAGGCGAAAAACGGGTTTCCCTCCAAAATAATTATAAAAATCCTAATTTCCAAAAATATTTGCTTAAAATAAAATAAATTCATTCTTAAAATTTCATAACTTAAAAATCTCAATTATCTTCTTTCCGATCGACCCTAATCTCGTCCACACGTCCGTAGCTCAAGCAGGCTGAAAAATAACACATGCATACCATGCATCATAAAATCATAAATAAATCACATAATAAGGCATGTAATAATCTAAAATATTTTCCCGTAGTAATGCACTCATTTTCACGTAATCTGGAATTCGGAATGTTACACAACTGTTCTATCTCCTCTTATGAACTGATGTGAACAGTGTCTGTTCTGAATATACACCTGATATGTTCATCTGAACTGATTTGTTTTTAATCAGCTTGACTGAATTACCTTAGCTGGTTTGTCCGTTGACCAGCGTAACTGAATACACTGAGCTGATTCCTTAACCATATTAGCTCTACTCTGAGCTGGTTTTTATATCCAACGCTGTAAGCCCCGTCCAGATCTTGTACCTCTGAGCTGATTAATCTCTTTTTATTTGTATTCACCAAAACTTATGAAATAACTTCAAAAAACGGATAATACTATATCTGCTAGGAATATGACCGACGGTAGGGTAAGGGGTAAGACTGATCTCTAAGGGAATTGAGATAGCACCAGCAGTTTGACACGCAACTTCCCTGACTCATGGGCTTAGTAGCCCAACCTTAACACACAATATAGATGCACTCTGCGCTGCCACATTATATAGAAATAAAGTTGCACATTGCTAACATCTATAGCTTTTGGAATAGTGATAAGTGATTGATCCCAACAATTGGTATCAAAGCAAAATCAGGGGTTCGAGTCTCCCAAGAAACATTTTCTATATTCTTGGGGGGGATTGTTGAGTTCAGCATGCATGGATGAGATAAGTATTGGGATGAGTGACCTATTTGGAAGCTCTCGTACGTCAAGCTGCTGACGTTCTGTCGCTTGATCTGATTGACCAAGTGGATGAGATAAGTATTGGGATGAGTGACCTATTTGGAAGCTCTCGTACGTCAAGCTGCTGACGTTCTGTCGCTTGATCTGATTGACCAAGTGGGCTGTAAATCCAGATCTTAACTGGTAATAATACTATCTCTGCTGGGGATAAGACCGTGGTAGGGTAAGGGATAAGACTGATCTCTAATGAAATTGAGATAGCACCAGCAGTTAGACACGCACCTCCCCTGACTCATGGGCCTAATAGCTCAACCCTAACACATACAATAGGGGCACTCTGCGCTGCCACATTACAAGGAAATAAAGCTGCACATTTGCTAACAACAATATCTTTAGCTTAGTTGTAAGTGCTTGATCCCAACAAAAACATATTTTAATTACCACTAGAACAAAATATCAATAACCCAAACTTGAAATAATGTCTTTATTTCAAATCTAATTATAAACGTTTTTGTAGAAATATATGTTTAGTTTGTTTCCAAACCCTAAAAAAAATATACAAGCATACAGTGAGCATATGATATGATGAGATAAATAATCATATCATCATTAAGAAACATAAGTAAATAAATTATCCGTTTGACAAAACTAAAATTATATAAAGAGATCATCATATCTTGTCATGAGTCATAACAAGTCATCTTTATGTGAGTGAACATGTGGGGATGCTTCATGTTTCTTGATAATAAGATGCATGTGACCACCTTCAGACTTTATGTGGGGATGCTTCATGTTTCTTGATAATAAAATTTTAACAAATCTTTTGCACAAAGATTTGTATGAGACCATTTGTGGGTCATATTTTGTTTGAAATATTACCTTTATCGTAGATACGAGTTTGGTCGAAGTGATTTGAATTGATCCGACCCTTGAAACAATGGTATATTTTTTATGTCAAAAGTAATACCTTTTATACCAAAATATATTATGTTATGGATTTTATCGCACCCGACCCTTGATCGAACCGTCTCTCAAGAAACATACTCAATTATTTTTTGATGTACATCTGTATTAATATTGAATTAATAACAATTTTCCCATTAGATGTGAACTTAGGTTTTTTTTTAATTGTGTACATTTTGTTCATGTTGAGTTAAGCGTGTATGGGTGAGAACAATATTGAGATGGATGACCTCCTGAGAAGTTCTCGTACGTCAAGATGCTGACGTTGCACGCGTTTGATCTGGTTGGCCATGTGAGCTATAAAAGTGTGATGCCAAATCTTAACGAGTAATACTATCTCGGTCGGAGATAGGATCGACGGTAGGGTAAGGTAAGACTGATCTCTAAGAGAATTGAGACAGTACCAGTAGTTAGACATGCATCTCCCTTGACTCATGGGCCTAACAGCCCAACCCTAACGCACACAATAGGTGCACTCTGGGTGAGAACAATACTGGATGGGTGACCTCCTGGGAAGTTCTCGTACGTCATCTGCTGACGTTATGCCGTCGATCTGGATGGCTATGTGAGCTACAAAAGTGTGATGTCAGATCTTAACGGGTAATATTTTCTAAGCTGGAGATAGAGCCGGTGATAGGATAAGGGTAAAACTTATCTCTAAGAGAATTGAGACGACATCAGCAGTTACACACGCATCTCCTTTGACTCATGACCCTAAAAATCCAGCCTTAACGCACACAATAGATATATTCTGCGCTATCATATTATAAGGAAATAAAGTTAATAATTATAGTTTTTGACCTGATTATAAATGTTTGATCCTAACATTTATTTTAACTTGATAAAGATATGTCAATCTATAATAAAAGATTTGTATTTGGAAGGAAAAAAAGGTGAATATTCGATATTATTTGGATGGTGGGTTAGTGGTTCACTTGTATCTCCCTTGGACTTTACCATAAATAAGAACCTGTTTTTCGGGCTAGTGGGGATCCTATTTCTATCTCATCATGGTTCAGTGATCTGACATTTGTATATAATTTTGTTCCCCCACCATTATATTTTTATTGATCTGACATTTGCGTTTACTTTTCAATAAATAATTCGTTTTACAGATAGGAAATTGCAAATTTGGTAACCCATACATAGTTTTTTTCACGACACGATGTTAGATAATTTCACGTGTTATGTTTTATGAAATTGATTATATTCATGAAAAATATTATTTTATTTTAAATTTATTATTTTTAAATATAATTATAGATTTGGTCAAACATGATACGACTCATTAAAAAATATAAAAAGTTTGCTTTTCAAGCTAAATTTATTACTATCCTATGAACCATCTAGAGATTACTCTTTTCAACTATTCATAGATTGTTTAGATTTGATATATATGAATCTTTATTCCACTAATGATAACAATTTCCTCCTTCAACTCACAAAAATTGGACATATATGGGTCTTTGTCCCTACATCATGGAACCAAATTTACATATGGCTTGCCTAAGGGTTACGAACATATACATGACTTGGGCACAAAATGTTTAGACATGCTTGACATGCTTAAAGGTTAGTAGGGTTTAGATTTGAAACGATCTTATTGTCATATGGATTCTTGGCAGTACTAGTAACAAACATCTCATTTGAAAGATGGTTTAATGATTTTAGGAGGTAAATTATGAACTTTTGAAAATTTACAAATTTCACTTTCTGTGTTTAATTGGTGATGGTATGGTCTCGGCCATGGTCACGATGCCTTCTCTACAAAATTTTTGTAGTAGTTTAAATTTTAATTCTCCATGATTTTAATGTATAATATTTAAATTCTTGTATATATAATATTTTGAATTAAACTATAAAACTTAAAGTATTTTCTTATAAAAAAATCACTAAAAACAATTACTTGACCACAAATTATCTATGCACGTCACAGGTCTCTACCGAATGCGTCATAAACCCTCTCTGCTGAAATGGGCCTTTGGACACGTACTTCACTATGGGCATAGATAACTTTTGTTGGTAAAATAAGCTAAGCAAAAAAAAAAATTATCATTTTGTTTTTGTTTTTGTTTTGTTTTGTTTTCCTTTGTTAAAGAGCTGGCAGTTAATTTTATGCTTATTAAAGTTGCATTTTTATTTCAAAAATAATAAAATATTAAAACGATTCAAGATTTCTCCCGACATTATATAGATTTTCGTCCTCCCATTTTGAATCTAGATGAGTACTATATTTTGGTGCTAAGGACACCCTTATATGATATATATGCATGTAGCGTAATGAATATTAGATTTATAATATATTTTTAGTTAACTATGAATATTATATAAATTCAACGAGGCAGTGAGATATAGTAATAAGTCTTTTGTAAGTTGCAACTATATCTACAACGTTGAGTAGTTTATGATCACTTGCTACTTCATCGTTTATTTTTATTCCTCTTAAATAAATATGAGTATTATTTTATAGCATAATTGTGAAACAATTAGTTTTGCTGTCCCGCATAACGTTGTTTTATTGTTTCTTACTTCTCCCTTTAAATTTAAAAGAACAAATTTTTTAGTTTAAATTTGTTCAAACAAAACCCTTAAAAACGAAACCAGAACTGTTATAAACCAGAATTGGATGGAATAGTTGGTTTCGAAACCGTGAGAAGGTCTAGCTAGTTATGTTATAGATATGAGGATTTTCAATGATTAATATAAATAGTACCAAATCTATGTAATTAAAGCAAAATAAGGGGGATTAACAAACTATTGAATCACACCATAGGAAAAGGCATCATACAAATGTAGGTATACCATGGATCCGGATCCTGCGCCCGACTCGCACCGAAAGTTGTAAAATTTTTGTTGATCCCCGTGAACCGGTCATGGCGGTTGGACATGCCCATACATAAAACATGAAGGAAACAAGAACAACATACATATGATGTTTAGATCTCATTACCTTCAGGCGATATAACACCTGACTCCAAATCATTTTGGTATTTATGAGATATGGCCCTTGGATTGGTTGTATTACGAACGGTTCTCCTAATCAGGTCCACAAACGGTTCTCCTAATCAGGTCCAACCAGCCATACTTCATTCACAATGAGTAGAGTTTCATCAACATACAGTATGAAGAATGTCACGGCATCCCTTAGAACTTCCTTGTACACGCATGGTTCCTCCGGGTTTTAATGATTTCAAACTCCTTTATGGTTTCGTCAAATCTTAGGTTCCAACTTCTCGTTATTTTTTTGAGACCATAAATTGATCTCTGAAGCTTACATAATTTATGTCCGCTTCTGACAGGTGTGAACCCCTCAAGCTGAGTCATATATATCTCTTCCTTAATGTTTCCATATTAAGGAACGAAGTCTTCATGCCCATTTATCATATTTCATAGTCATACCATGCTACAGCATACGAAACCAAATCTTGTTACAACGGTATCCCGGGCTGTAACGCCTAGAATTTCCTGACTACGTAGAAATGAATGCATGACTAGAGAAAAATATTTTTAGATGATTACATGCCATTTTATATGATTTATTTATTATTTATGCTGCATGATATGCATGTGTTATTTTTCACCCTGCTTGAGCTACGGACGTGTGGACGAGATTAGGGTCGACCGAAATAAAGATAATTGAGATTTTTAAGTCATGAGATTTTTAAGAATGAATTTATTTTATTTTAAGCAAATATTTTTGAAAATTAGGATTCTTATAATTATTTTGGAGGGGAACCCGTTTTCCGCCTATACGGGCTGGTATATTGAGTTTTAAGGTATTTTAAATTATGAGGAGGCCTAGATTTAGGAATTTGATAATCTTTAGAGCCCAAGTATGAGTTTTAAACACCTTTTTAATTTAATAGAGGGCAAGCTTGTATTTTTCATAATTAAATCAAGAGGGGTCATTATAGACACTCTCATTATTCCTTAAACACAAATCTACACTAAACCTATCATCCTCTTCACACACCAGCCGTCCTCTCCACTCCATTAGCACACAAAAATTTGAAACTTTCAGCCATTGAAGGAGCTTGACGATCCAAAGCCGGTTGCGCCCCGATCTCGGGTCTACAACGCTCGTATCTTGCAGATCTTCATATTCTTCAACCCAGGCATGTGATATCAATTCTCTTGCTTGCCATTTAAATCATAGTAATCTGTTTTTATGAAAATATGTGTGAATTGTATGTGAATTTTTCGGATCTATGCCCCTATGATCATGTTTCATACCTTACTTCATGTTGCATCTCACGGTATTGAACTCTTCTTGCATGGCTTCGGTTTAAGGGCCTAAGGGACCTTGGCTCGATCTTAAGTGGTTCAAGAGGGTCTTAAGGAGGTCTAGGAGTGGTCCATAGGTGGGAGTTGTCGGTCGAACCATAGGCTGGAAGGGGAACCCCGTGCGCTGTCTTTGAGCGGGTCGTTCTCCTTCATGCGTGCTGAGTTGGGGCCATGGTCGGTCAGGTTAGGACCAGCTGGACATGGGGGTGGTCCAACCGGAAGGGCTCCGGCCATGGTGGCCGAAGCAGGGAGGCCGAACGCGAAGAATGGCTGCTGGTCGCGGCGGCGCTGCATGGTGTGTGTGTGTGCCGGTTTAGGTTTTTCTTTTTGGAGAATTGGTTCGGTCTAAGTGAATCGGTTTTGGCTAGTTCGGTTGGACCGGATCGGTTCATCGAGTCTCGAGTCAAATATTTAAAATGGGGTCAAGTTATTTTAATTGTGGACCTGTTATTTAATTAATGTGTCAAAGGTCCAATTTTAAAGAAATTAGTCAGAAGGTCAAAATTGAGTCAAACTTTTTAAATACTTTAAGTTATGTTTAATTTTAAGTTTTTAGTCAAAATTAGGGCCTTTGGAATTTTATTGGCGTCAAAATCGATTTTTGGGATTTAATTTTGTCAAAATCGGCTTTCGAGGTCAAAATTGATTTTAAAAGTCAAAATCAATTTTAATAAGTCCAAATTTATTTTTAGAAGTCAAAATTGATTTTGTTAACCCCATTTAGCCTTGATTTTAAGAAATCAAAATTTAAAGAAAATAGGCAAAAATGGGAAAAAGGGGTGAACATTCGTTTCATCGGCTAAGTTTAGAGCGGTGGTTAGTCTAGAAGTGGTGATCCAGGCCCCGGAATCAATCCTTGACCGAAGTAGAAAAATGTAGAAGCCCGTAAGTGTATATTTAATTATGTATATAGTATTTCATGTACGTAAACGTTTTCAAGAAAATGATTAAATATACATTAGCGGGCTAAGCCTTTAAAATACATGATTTTAATAAATTCACGCATCATGAGATTTTATGAAATGATCACGCATGTTTTTTTAAGTTAAAACCTGAGGGATTGAAGTGATGTGGCAAAGTTCTATGATGGGAGTTAGCCAGGTAGCCGGGCCCGGGGATCCCCTATTTTAGAAATGATTATAGGGCCTATGGATCCATATGATCACGACATGGTGAAGTGGCAATTTATAGAAGGTGTGACATATAGGGATTCTCGTGTGAATCGAGGTGAACCACACCGCCACGTACGTTGGTTTTTACGACTGATCAGTCATACGCCCGCTCACATTCACTGATACGACTCATACGTTTTTCAGGTTACGTTATGCCATGCCTTATATGTTATATGATATGTTATGATATGAAATGTACGTTATGAAATGTTTTAAGATCATGCACGCATTCACGCTTTAGCGTTATTTTAATTACAAGTACGTGCTTGCATGCGATCTTATTAATATGTACCTTGTTATGTATTACGATAGAGCATGCTGAGCCTCTAGGCTCACTAGGTTTAAATGGTGCAGGTGATGACCCCGCCGATGAGTTTATCCCGAATGGCAGTGAGGACGTCTGAGCGTCTGTTGCAGCAGTACCCCGTGGCCGCCTTTATGTTTTAGTCTATCATGATACAGTTTTAGATATTGGTTTTTAAACATGTTTACTTTCAGCATTTTTACTCAGTGAATTTATTCCGCTTGAATGTTTCAATGTTTTAAATATTCCTTTATTTATGTTTAAAGTATTTTTGAGAAAATGATTTAGAAACGTTTTAGAAAGGAACGAGCCATACCTTAAGTTTATGTTTTCTTCCGCATATGTTTTTTTAAAAAAAGTAAATAAATTTCTAGAGTCTGGTTCGTTTAAGTTGGTATCAGAGCGGTGGTTCTGGTGGGGTACTCGCCTACTGCATGGAGCTCAGAAGTCGCACTATCAGTCTGTGAGTTTTTTTTTTGTTATATTTATGTTTGCATGCTGCATGTTTTAGCATTGCATGATTTTTTGGCCTTAGAATTTTAAGAATAGACGTGTAGGACCGAGCGCTTGTCGCTTTACCAAAAGCTATAGCTGGTGGTAACGGTGCAACTCCAATCTTTTACGTTATAGCTGGTGGTAACGGTGCAACTCCAAAAGCTATAGCTGGTGGTAACAGTCCATCAATAAACCTTAGTCATGCACTTCGATTTACGTTATAAGGTTTTGGATTATCAGAACAATGCCTCCCCGACGTGCTAGGACCCCACAGGATGGTGCTACACCTCATCCTCCTCCCCACCACCTTAGTTGACTCCGTACGAGCGAGCTAGCGTGGACATGCTAACTGGGATTACCAGGATATTGGAGCGTCAGTCAGAGCGACACGGGAAGTCGCATAAAGAGGACGTTGCAGAGAGGTTCCGCAAGCAGGGACCCAAGGAGTTTGCTGGCACCACTGATCCACTTGTTGCTGAGAAGTGGATCCGATCCATGGAGACTATCTATGACTACATGGGTCTAGCGGATGCCGACAAGGTCCGATGTGCCATTTTTATGCTGAAGGGAGACACTACTCTATGGTGGAAAGGCGCAGTGGTTGGACTGTACCTGGAGAGACTGTCTTGGGGAGAGTTCAAGAAAGTCTTTTACGAGAAGTATTTTCCAATGGATTCCCGGTGCCAGCTGATTCGGGAGTTTATGAGTCTCCGCCAGGGAGACAAGACGGTTGCTGAGTATCTGAGGCAGTTTGAGCTAGGGTGTACCTTTGTGCCCATGATTGCTACAGTTGAGAGTGAGAAGTTGAGGCAGTTTATTGATGGACTGCGACCTGACATCCGCCACGATATCAATATGGCGGGCGTGGAGACTTATATGGCGGCAGTGAACAGATCTTACCGGTCTGAGAGGGGCCGGAAGGATATGAGGGAGGATTTTCAGAGGAAGAGACAGATGCAGCAGCCCGTCAGAGGCCAGTTTTCACAGACATCAGCGAAGAGACCTTTTCAGGGGCCTTCTAAGGGCCCATCTCAGCTGCAGCAGAGGCCGCAGGGCCAGCAGAGGCCACAGCAGCAGGGGTCCAGCGCCCCTAGACCTGTAGAGTTTCCAGTCTGCAAGGAGTGCAGCAAGCGGCATCCAGGACCATGTATGCTAGGGACTTGAAGGTGTTTTCACTTCAAGGAGCCGGGGCATGTTTCTAACTGCCCTAAGAGGAGATAGGGTACTGGTCGCGTGTTCATGATGCAGGCTGAGGCTGCAGATCCGGACACGACTTTGCTCACATGTATTCCATTAAGATTTCAGTCGTTTCCGTGTTTTGCCATGTCACTAACTTGGTGTTTTAGAACTGCATATGAGATAGAGAACTGCTAGGAAACTTGTTGCCTTAGTTTCTAGGTGAACATAGGTGGGAACTGTAGGACTCCTAGGACTCGTTTTGGGAACTCTGACGGATAGGACTAGCGAACTTAGAACTGTTTTAGGTATCTAATATGCCTTTTTGGGATTTAGTATGACCGTAAATGCGTACCTGTGTGACGTTTCTGTTTCAAGCGATATTCGTGTACGTGGGGTCACTACACTCGCTTTGCTAGGCTCAGGGGTGACCCACTCGTTTATTCCGAGTGCACTCACACAGAGGATGGGAATTATTTCGGAGAGCATGGGAGTAGCTCTGGCCGTGACAGTTCCGTCAGGAGAGGAGTTGAAGACGATCAACGTCGTGCAGGGTCTGACGATGACGTTTGAGGACCACACAGTTAGAGCAGATTTTGTCATTTTGCCGATGACAGGATTCGACCTCATCCTAGGCATGGATTGGCTGACAGAGTTTGGAGCCGTGATTGATTTTCAGCAGAGGATAGTTTCTATCAGACTGTCAGGGCAGGAGGCCTTCTTATTTGGGGCAGCTAGGAGGCCGTGGAAGCCCAGATTCATATCTTTTCTACAGGCCATGAGGCTAGTTGAGCATGGATGTCAGGCCTTCTTGGCTAGCGTTACCGCTTCTGGAGGTTCAGCAGGCCCTTCACTATCTGATGTGGAGGTATTCAGGGATTATGCAGACGTATTTCCTGATGACGTAGTGGGAGTTCCACCGGAGCGAGAGGTGGATTTTTCTATTGATCTGATGCCAGGGACAGTGCCTATCTCTAAGGAACCTTATCGATTAGCTCCTACCGAGATGAAGGAGCTTAAGGAGCAGATACAGGAGTTGCTTGATAAGGGGTTCATACGCCCTAGCTTTTCTCCATGCGGCGCACCAGTGTTGTTTGTGAAGAAGAAGGATGGTAGCATGAGGTTGTGCATTGACTACCGAGAGCTGAACAGAGTCACAGTGAAGAATAAGTATCCACTTCCGAGTATTGAGGATTTGTTTGATCAGTTGCAGGGAGCTTCGGTGTTCTCGAAGATTGATCTGAGATCTGGCTATCATCAGCTGAGAGTTAGAGAGGAGGACGTGTCCAAGACTGCTTTTAGGACATGCTACGGCCACTACGAGTTTTTGATGATGCCGTTTGGCCTGACGAATGCCCCAGCGATTTTCATGGATCTGATGAACAGGGTATTCAGGCAGTATCTGGACCAGTTCATCATTGTGTTCATCGACGATATTTTGATCTATTCGAGGAGCTTTGAGGAGCACAGACAGCACTTGCAGACAGCTCTGCAGACTTTGAGAGAGCATAGATTGTATGCCAAGTTCAGAAAGTGCGAGTTTTGGTTAGAGCATTTGGATTTCTTATGGCATATTGTATCGAGATATGGGATTTCTGTGGACCCATCGAAGGTGGAGGCAGTGCAGAACTGGGGATTCCGAGGAATGCAACGGATATTCGTAGTTTCTTGGGCTTGACAGGTTATTATCGTAAATTTATCAAGGGCTTCTCTTTGATTTCAGTGCCCTTGACAGCCTTGACCAAGAAGAATGTGAAGTATTTGTGGAGTCCCAGTGTCAGAGGAGCTTTGATCAGCTGAAGGAGGCCCTTACTTCAGCACCAGTATTAGCCATGCCAGTGGACCACGAGGAGTTTGTGGTTTACAGATGCTTCTTTGAGAGGTTTGGGGGCAGTTCTGATGCAGGGTGGTAAGGTTATTTCATATGCATCGAGGCAGCTGAAGAGTTATGAGCAGAACTATCCGACGCATGATTTGGAGCTTGCAGCTGTGGTGTTTGCGCTGATGATATGGAGACATTATTTGTCAGTGAGAAGTGTCAGATATTCACGCTTTGAGCCGGAAGACTGCAGTGGTGGCTTGTTTGTCAGTTGAGAGACCACTACAGACTGAGATTGAGAGGTTTGGTCTAGAGCTTTATTCAGGAGGCTGTGCGCCGAGTTTAGCAGCATTCACTATTCTGCCAACTCTTCGAGAGCGGATCAGAGAGGGGCAGGCCTCCGATGAGCAGTTATAGCAGTGGAGGCAGCGTGATGAGGACAGAGGACGAGGTCTATACACTTTTGAGGATGGGATAGTCCATTTCAGAGGTCGGATGTGGGTTCCGAGCACTGGTCAGTTGAGAGCCGAGATCTTATCTTAGGCTCATGCATCGACGTACTCCATCCACCCAGGGAGTACAAAGATGTACAGAGATTTACAGACATTGTATTGGTGTCCAGGGATGAAGAAAGACATAGTGAGATTCGTATCTGAGTGCTTGACCTGTCAGCAGGTCAAGCAGAGCATTAGCGACCGGTGGGGTTGTTGCAGCCACTTCCCATTCCCGAGTGGAAGTGGGAGCATATCACGATGGATTTTGTGGTTGGATTCCCCAGGAGTCCCAGAGGGTTCATGGCTATATGGGTGATTGTGGACAGACTCACCAAGTCAGCGCATTTCTTACCGATGAAGACTACTTTCACCCTGACGCAGTACGTAGAGCTTTATATCCGAGAGGTGGTCAGACTGCATGGCATACCAGTCTCGATAGTGTCGGACAGAGACACCAGATTCACATCTGCGTTCTGGAGGAGCTTACATGCCGCCTTGTGGATGAGATTGTCGTTCAGTATAGCATTTCACCCACAGACCGATGGGCAGTCAGAGAGGGTCATCTAGATTTTGGAGGATTTGCTGAGAGCGTGCGTCATTGATTTTCAGGGTACGTGGGACTCGAGACTGCCGCTGGTAGAGTTCACGTACAACAACAGCTTTCAGGCATCGATTGGGATGGCTCCGTATGAGGCGCTATACGGGAGGAGATGTAGGTCTCCCGTACACTGGGACGAGGTTGGCGAGAGAGTGCTTACTGGGCCAGAGTTAGTGCAGCAGACAACAGAGGTTGTGACGAGGATTCGGGATAGGATGAGGACAGCCCAGAGTCTTCAGTAGAGTTATGTCGATCAGAGACGACGAGATCTGGAGCTGGCTGTGGGAGATCATGTGTTCGTGAGGATATCGCCCATGAAGGGCGTGATGCGCTTTGGCCGGAGGGGCAAGCTTAGCCCTAGGTTTATTTGGCCATTCGATATTTTGGAGAGGGTTGGTACTCTGGCTTACCGAGTAGCGTTACCACCCAGTCTGTCAGCAGCGCATAACGTCTTCCATATCTCGATGCTGCGGAAGTACATTCCGAACCCTTCTCATGTGTTGGATTTTGAGCCGCTCCAGTTGGCACCAGATTTATCGCTTGAGGAGCGACCTATGCAGATTCTATCCAGGGAGGAGCGTAGGCTGAGAGCGTGGAGTATTCCGATGGTCAAGGTCCGGTGGCAGAATCACTCGGAGGATGAAGCTACCTGGGAGACTGAGGCCGATATGCGGACGCGCTACCCGGAGTTATTCGGTACGTACTCAATTTTGGGGACGAAATTCCTATAAGGGGGGGAGAGTTGTAACGCCTAGAATTTCTTGATTACGTAGAAATGAGTACATGACTAGGGGGAAAATATTTTTAGATGATTACATGCCATTTTATATGATTTATGTTGCATGGTATGCATGTGTTATTTTTCAGCCTGCTTGAGCTACGGACGTGTGGATGAGATTAGGGTCGACCGGAATAAAGATAATTGAGATTTTTAAGTTATGAGATTTTTAAGAATGAATTTATTTTATTTGAAGCAAATATTTTTGAAAATTAGGATTCTTAGAACTATTTTGGAGGGGAACCCGTTTTTCGCCTATACGGGCTGGTATATTGAGTTTTAAGGCATTTTAAATTATGAGGAGGTCTAGATTTTGAAATTTTGTAATCTTTAAAGCCCAAGTATGACTTTTAAACACCTTTTACATTTAATTAGAGGGACAAGCTTGTATTTTTCATAATTAAATCAAGAGGGGTCATTATAGACACTCTCATTATTCCTTATACGGGCTGGTATATTGAGTTTTAAGGCATTTTAATATGAGAGGTCTAGATTTTGAAATTTTGTAATCTTTAAAGCCCAAGTATGACTTTTTAAACACCTTTTACATTTAATTAGAGGGACAAGCTTGATTTTTCATAATTAAATCAAGAGGGGTCATTATAGACACTCTCATTATTCCTTAAACACAAATCTACACTAAACCTATCATCCTCTTCACACACCAGCCGTCCTCTCCACTCCATTAGCACACAAAAATTCGAAACTTTCAGCCATTGAAGGAGCTTGACGATCCAAAGCCGGTTGCGCCCCGATCTCGCGTCTACAACACCCGTATCTCGCAGATCTTCATATTCTTCAACCCAGGCATGTGATATCAATTCTCTTGCTTGCCATTTAAATCATAGTAATCTGTTTTTATGAAAATGTGTTTGAATTTTATGTGATTGTTTTGGATCTATGCCCCTATGATCATGTTTCATACCTTACTTCATGTTGCATCTCACGGTATTGAACTCTTCTTGCATGGCTTCGATTTAAGGGCTGCCTAAGGGACCTTGGCTCGATCTTAAGTGGTTCAAGAGGGTATTAAGGAGGGCTAGGAGTGGTCCATAGGTGGGATTTTTCGATCGAACCATAGGCTAGAAGGGGAACCCCGCGCGCTGCGTGTTTCTACGCAGCGCCGTGCGCTGTATTTGAGCGGGTCGTTCTCCTTCATGCGTGCTTGGTTGGGGCCATGGTAGGTCAGATTAGGACCGGCTGGACGTGGGGGTGGTCCAGCCGGAAGGGCTCCGGCCATGGTGGTCTGAGCAGGGAGGCCGAACGCGAAGAATGGCTGCTGGTCGCGGCGGCGCTGCATGGTGTGTGTGTGTGTCGGTTTAGGTTTTTCTTTTTGGAGAATTGGTTCGGTCTAAGTGAACCGGTTTTGGCTGGTTCGGTTGGATCGGATCGGTTCATCGAGTCTTGAGTCAAATATTTTAAAATGGAATCAAGTTATTTTAATTATGGACCTGTTATTTTAATTAATGTGTCAAAGATCCAATTTTAAAGAAATTAGCCAGAAGGTCAAAATTGAGTCAAACCTTTTAAATACTTTAAGTTATGTTTAATTTTAAGTTTTTAGTCAAAATTAGGGCCTTTGGAATTTTATTGGCGTCAAAATCGATTTTTGGGATTTAATTTGGTCAAAATCGGTCTTTTGGGTCAAAATAGGCTTTCGAGGTCAAAATTGATTTAAATTGATTTTAAAAGTCAAAATAGATTTTAAGTCCAAATTAATTTTTAGAAGTCAAAATTGATTTTATTAGCCCTATTTAGCTATGATTTTAAAAATCAAAATTTAAAGAAAATAGGCAAAAATGGGAAAAAGTGGTGAACATTCGTTTCATCGGCTAAGTTTAGAGCGATGGTTAGTCTAGAAGTGGTGAGCCAGGCCTCGGAATCAATCCTTGACCGAAGTGAAAAAATGTAGAAGCCCGTAAGTGTATATTTAATTATATATGTAGTATTTTATGTACGTAAACGTTTTTAAGGAAATGACTAAATATACATTAACGGGCTAAGATTTTAAATTACATGATTTTAAGAAATTCACGCATCATGAGATTTTATGAAATGATCACGCATGTTTTTTTAAGTTAAAACCTGAGGGATTGAAGTGATGTGGCAAAGTTCTATGATGGGAGTTAGCCGGGTAGCCGGACCCGGGGATCCCCTATTTTTAGAAATGATTATAGGGCCTATGGATCCATGTGATCACGACATGGTGAAGTGGCAATTTATAGGAGGTGTGACATATAATGATCATCGTGTGATATCGGGGTGAACCACACCGCCACGTACGTTGGTTTTTACGACTGATCAGTCATACGCCCGCTCACATTCACTGATACGACTCATACGTTTTTCAGGTTACGTTATGCCATGCCTTATATGTTATATGATATGTTATGATATGAAATGTACGATATGAAATGTTTTAATTTAAATATTCCTTTATTTATGTTTAAAGTATTTTTGAGAAAATGATTTAGAAACGTTTTAGAAAGGAACGAGCCATACCTTAAGTTTATGTTTGCTTTCGCATATGTTTTTTTTTTAAAAAAAATTTCTAGAGTCTAGTTCGTTTCACGGGCGTTCCCTGACAGCAACATCAATACATATTTAGATATATATATATATTTGGGACACTCTATTCAACCTCTGGGGGCATCACCAGCTGACTCACCTCCACGGCCAGTTGAATAACCTGGAAAACCTGAATGACACACAGCAAACCAAACAGCCCCAAAGGGATGGGATCAAACCCCAGTACGGAGAGCAACTTAAAACAGAAATTAGACAGCAACAGATATATATATAAATGTGCTATGCATGAGGGCATCAGAATACAAGCGCAGTAGGCTACAATCAAAACAGGAAGCCATAGGAGCTCAAGGACAACCCAACAGCTTACACAAGTCGAAAGAGAGAAGTGGCCACGAGGTGTGTGAGAGCGTGGTGGCTATGCACTCGTCCCAACACACTGTACCAGAAGCATAAGCCAGATTACTCAACCCCCTGTTGCCAAAGCTCATGAGAGAGTGGTAGCTATCCACTCGTCTCATAGCGGCTAACAACTAGATCAACAGGGAGATGAGGAGCACGATATTGCCGCTCGTCCTCAATAGAAGCATCCTGGTACACACGGGTTAGCACAACAACAGACAACTAATATGATATGAGCTCAACAGGGTCATTGTGTGTATGCCAATGCAACAACTTACAATAACAAGAACAGAATAGCAGTAAGTAACATCAGCACGATAGCATACACACTGCACCCATACCAGCAAGCATACACATATATCCAAGCTTATCCCAAAGCTGTAATACAAGCTCAAAACAGTACCTTAGATTTTGTGCTACAATTACCACAACAAGAGTCCCGAACAACTAAGATCTGAAACCTACTTAACCAAACACAATAATCAGCTCAGGGACAGTAACCACAGAAATACCAAACTGGAAGCCATCGTTCACCCAGTTCTATCCTATCCCTTAAACGCGATATCTAGCTATAACGAAGCATAAGGGAGGATCTAACACTTACTCGAAAGCACTATCTAAACGAAAGACCCAATCGGCCGGAATACAAATCGATAGCACATTGTAGCTCCTTCGCGTTTACTTTTACAGTCCACCAAAGCCTTCGAAAGAGGTGTAGGAAGAAGCATCTTGGAAATATGAATTCAATGCTACCAACCTTGCTCCAAGATATGTCACCTACCGTCGGGAATCGAAGGTAATATGATACGGTGAACAGTAGATAGGGTTCTAAGACGGGCTGGGATGTCGAACTCTCGAGATAAAATATTTTCTAAGTGTTGGAAAGAATGCCGTGCACATGAATATATAACTTAAGTTTCCCGTGATCTGGTGAACAGTAGCCATCTAAAGCTCAGGGTCCAAGCTCGTATACGTCATCCAGTTTGCACTACCAGAATAGATCGCAACGCACGCAACAACTCACAGCTATAAAACAGATTACGTGTTGGCCAGCTCCCGCGTACCATCCAGCTAGTGTCTAAACTGATATCGCTTAAACCACGTTGCACCGCTCCTCAGCTCCAGACAACCAGATCAAGCGCAAGAAGTCCAGCTCGCACACTTTCAGCTTTTTCCTAAGCTGATACCCCTGAGCCATACCGGTCTACACTAAACCCTCGAACCAGGCCGGTCCGCACAGTACTACCAGATTGCGCCCCTCTAAGCTTGTTTCTCCAAAATGACGTCGCTTCACTACCCACTCAGGATATCCAGCTTTGAGTACCAAGAATAGCTTGCGACATCAATTAATAAGCAATCCAACCATCTAAATCGGACCGTTCTACAACAACTAGCTCAGAGTTGTTCCACGCACAAACCAGATCACGCCCGATCTGGTCTATGCCAATCACTTGATTAATTATCCAAATTAATTGTTAACCATCCAGACCTCACATGATCTACCAGAGATCATACTTGATTTTATTGCATGAGTCTATCTCAGACTGCATCGCTTCAAGCCATAGTGTCTAGTCAACATCTGAAATTGTTTCCTTAAAGTTTCTTGGATCGCATCAAATACAGAATCACTTTGATTCTTTAAAGTAGAAAAACATATCTAATGGGAGGCTTGGGGACCCTTTTGGATCTCTGAGGTGTGTTTTCTTTAGTGATTGATTCTTGAGGTGTTGGCTGATCGATTTGTATTTCGTTTTGATCTCAAATGTCTTTGAGTTCCACCATCTTTCCTTTTCTATCCAATAGAAATTTCTTCTTCACGAAGGTGACATTTCCAGAAACAACACTTTTATTTCATTGGGATACCAGAAATAGTATCCATTGAATTCTTTGCGTGTTGCACGCTGCACAGATGCTGCCTGCGTGCAGCGGGCACGACGCGACAATTTTTTTTTTGTTTTGATTTCAGCTGTGTGCTGAATAAAATAGGCTTGTATTGATGCTGCCTGCGTGCAGCCATGGAAAGCCCAAACCCAACACACATTAGTTTCAAGTCCATCATTGTGGTGTCATAATAATCCCGAGCAACAATATATAGAACCGATTCATTCATTACATGAAACTGATTATTATGATGCAGAATCAAATTCCTGGACCACTAATTCTAATATTAGTGGTCCGGGAACAGTGAATCCTTGACACTATTATCTCCTCAGATAACATAATATATCCACACACTTAGGTCAATAGTGAATCCTTGACAACAAAGTATCGACTCTTATATGAATCGCAACCTCACCCAATCCTAACATCTGATGACCCCCACTGAGTCGATCAATGGGTAAAAGTGAGGTCTCTATCACATGGAGTGAAACGACTTAACTTTTTCTAATTTAATTTAATAAGTTGGCGGTTCGATTTGAAAAAAATACTAAAAATTTGAACTTGGTCTGAAAGAACAAATCAACATATCTCTGGACTGAAATGCAAAAGGACAAAAATATCATTCAATAACTGGAAACTGATCTGTTCATATAACAACGCGGAATTATATATACAATGAAGGTACAATTTTGTTCAGATTACATCAAAATAAGGAATCGGTAATCTGTTATGTTTCAGAATTGTAACTATATTTCTATACAACAAAACAGAAGAGACTGAAACTGAACGGAAGCTATTGTCCACGATAAACACTCCCTTCTGGTCCACTTCACACCATCCAGTTTCACTATTTCTCATTTCCCGCACTCAAGAAAACTAGTGAGCCTAGGAGCTCAACAAGTAAATCTGGAATAGCAAATGCAGGCAATACAAGCATTACAATATCTGTATTCGTATCTAAAAAACTGTAAGCTGGTAAAGATCGAAACACTAATAAGCTAAATACAATAATCTGATAATCTGGAAACTATTAAAGCATAACTGCACATGTTTGAAAAACATTTTATTGCTTTTAAAAGGAATAATCTTAAACATTTCTTAGAGCCGTGATTATAAATCACCATGAGCTCTATTCTCATTATCAATTAAAATATGACTTAGACACCTGTACATAGGTCACGATCGTTTTATCAAACTTTCATCTGAAATCAGGATCTGGGAACAAATCCCAAACATCGGTATTGAAGGGTATATAGTTCGTCAACCATAACATGGTCCCTTCCGATTTGAAAGGGGCACACTGATTCGTCAGTCAGCGTCCTCACCCTTCCCTTGGTGACCATCTGTTGTCTATGCCATTTTTCTTAAACATTTTCTTCTTTCAATCATTATGTAATATCTTTTCTTTATTTTGTTAAGTATGGTTCGCTGTTTTAAAACTCTAATGATGTTCAGAAACCTTTGTGAATTCATTGAAATTCATTCGAAGAAGAAAACCTATATCAACTGAGTACTGGTCTGGATATCAGCTCGGGCGATGGAAACATTAAAGAATAGTAAGACTCTGAACTGGTGAATTACTTCTCAAATCGAGTATAAATGCGAATGATTTGAAGTTATACTTTCAATTCAAAGCTAAGAGAAAGAAGAATTACTCCTAGAATTTCTATATCAATCCAAAACGGACCTGAGCTGGATCAGCTCGAAAAATGAACAGCACGCAAGCGTACCGGCTTAGAATAGAAAATGAGATCTGGCTGTTTGGTCAACTCAGATTAGAAAAAGTCACCATGACTTATATGAGCAGTTCAGATTACGATGGTCAAACAAGGTCAACTCAGCTCAGACCACGAAATCAGATCACAACATAAAACATCTCAGATAAAGAAAACAGATCACAGGCGATGAACAGTTCTGGAGAAACAGATCGGGTAACTCAAAATATCGCAACTCAGTAGATTTTTTAGTTTGAAGAAATCGAAAATATCTAAGGAAAATTCCAGAAACAAGAACTACTAAGCTACTAATGCAAAAATACCCAAGCTGCTTGTGCTACTGAAAGGAAATCACGTAAGCTGCTTGTGAGATGCTTTGAAGAATATCCCAGAAAACTCAAGAAGAAACTGACCGAATGTAACACCCCAGATTTAATGACTGTCCCCACTGTACCAAAACAGATCTTTCCAACGTGTTTTGTCCTCACTCGCACGCACCCAGAGAAACTTTCCAGGGGGTCACCCATCCCAAAATTGTCCCAAGTCAATCACGCTTAACTTTGGAGTTCTTAACTGATGAGCTCCCGAAAAGAAGATGCACCTTGTTGGTATGAGTAGTACCAATTAAATCTGATAAGCCTTCCTCAACTAACCTCAATTACATCATAACTTCCCAGTCTCGTAATCCCTCTCATTCCGGTGTGGGATCGGTTCATTCATGTGACCCTTCGCCTCTAGAAGCCTGCCAGGAGCCGCTCATTGTCCGTGCAACCTCTGGCATCGGCGATCACTCCCCGCACTCTTTTGAGCCCCGGACCTCACAGCGAGCATCATCAAACATTTTCTAACAACTTTTCTGAATCAAAATCTCAGCAAACCCATACTTTCTTCATAGAACATCATAATTTACTTCTGCGTTTGAAGAACATCAAAATACTTCTCAAACCATTAAAAACGCATACAAACATGCAAATAGAAAAAATATATGCTTTCAAGAGTGTAGCAAGAAACAGAGTTTACTTGCCTCTTTCTGCGACGACAATTACATCAAGTTTATCTGGCCTGAATCAACACACAATCCGATCACTTCCTGTGAAAAGTTTTGAAAAACTTTGTTCGATTTTATTGCAGAGAGCCCCGCTGTGAAATGTATTTATTTGTGAATGAAGAATGCATGGCTCATGGAAAAGCTTTTATATGAAACCTAACAGCATTGAAAGGAAGCACGTTTCTTAAAATGCTAAAATGATCAAAATAAAAGTGCTACTCCAATTTAAATAAATAAATAAAAGATGCAAACCGAACTATTTTAGTTGAAAAAGAGGAAATACATCGGCTTGTATGGACCGGCTGGACAGATCTTGCAATCGTGTCTCTAATCTAGAAAAATCAACTCAAATACAAGCTGAATAATAATAACATTTTACCTAGATCTCTCAATTCTATAAACTTTCTAATTGTGGATTTAAATATTTCTGGACGTTACAACTCTACCCTCCTTATAGAAAGTTCGTCCCCTAAATTTACTTACTTAAACAAATCTTGATAGTTTCTTCGCATATCAGCTTCAGCTTCCCAGGTTGCTTATCTTTCTGAGTGGTTTCCCCACTGAATCTTTATCATAGGAATGTTTCGATTCCTTAACTTACGATTCTCTCTTAAAAGAATACTTACTGGAGCTTCTTCGTAAGTCAGATCAGGTGCAAGCTGGATAGGCTCGTACCTTAGTACATGTGAAGGATTCGAAATATATTTTCTGAGAGCTGATATATGAAATACATTGTGTACTGCTGACAACTGTGGAGGTAAAGCTAGGCGATAAGCTAAAGTTCCAATTCTTTCCAATGTTTCATATGGTCCAATATATCTGGGACTGAGCTTACCTTTTCATCCAAATCTCATTACACCCTTCATGGGCGCTACTTTCAGAAATACATGATCTCCTACTTCGAAATTCAATTCGCGACGATGGCTATCTGCATAGCTCTTTTGTATGCTCTGTGCTGTTTTCATTCAATCACGTATTCTATTGATGGCTTCTACAGTCTGTTCTATAATATCAGGTCCGATCTCTGTTCTTTCACCTACATCATCCCAATGTATCGGAGATCTACACTTTCTGGCATACAATTCTTCGTATGGAGCCATTTCTATTGAAGCCTGGTAACTATTGTTGTATGTGAACTCAACTAAGGGCAATTCAGAATCCCAGCTTTCTGCAAAGTCTAGAGTACACGCACGAAGCAAACTCTTCCAGTGTTTGAAGCACTCTTTCCGATTGTCCATCAGTTTGGGGATGGAAAGTTGTACTGAAGGTTAACTTAGTTCCCATGGCTTTATGTAAACTCTTCCAGAACATAGAAGTGAATCTAGGGTCTCGATATGATACTATAGAACTTGGAATTCCATGGAGTTTCACTATTTCTTTCACATACAGCTCAACATACTTATTCAAATCACACGTCGTCTTTACTGGTAAGAAGTGAGCTGACTTGGTTAATATATCAATAATAACCCAAATAGAGTTAAATCCATGGAGTGTCTTTGGTAAACCCACAACAAAATCCATCGCTATGTTATCCCATTTCCATACTGGTATAGGGAGAGGTTTTAGCATCCCAAACTGGTCTCTGATGCTGTTATTTTACTTGTTGGTATGTTAAACACTCTTAAACAAAATTGGAGATATCTCGTTTTATTCCTGGCCACCAAAACAGTCGTTGTAAATCTTTATACATCTTCGTTCCTCCTGGGTGAATAGAATACGGGGTGTTATGGGCTTCATTCAAAATTTCATTGCGCAAGTTATCAGCTCACGATACTCATAACCTATCCTGGTATTTCACAACTCCTTCTGCTACTGAATAAATATTTCCACCTCTTTATTCATCTTGTTGCTTCCATTTAAGCAGTTGTTCATCCCTTGCTTGACTATCTATAATCCGATCTTTCAATGTAGATTGGATCGTACGGACAGCTAGTTTAGTAGCATACTTTTGCGTAACCAATTCCAGCTCAAATCCTTCGATTTCTTTCGCTAATGGTATCTGATCTAAAAGTTGAGACAATCCCACAGCTCTTCTACTCAACACATCTGCTACTACATTAGATTTGCCAGGGTGATAGCTACTTACGCAATCGTAGTCTTTAACCAGTTCGAGCCGTCTTCTTTGCCTCAAGTTAAGCTCCTTCTGGGTAAAGAAATATTTGAGACTTTTGTGATCTGTAAAAATTTCGCATTTTTCCCCGTAAAGGTAGTGCCTCCATATCTTCAATGAAAAACCACTAATGCTATTTAAGTTCATGCGTAGGATAATTCTGTTCGTGAATATTCAGCAGCCTAGAAGCATAGAAAATCACTCTCTTATCTTGCATCAAAACAACATCCAATCCTATCTTTGATGCATCCATGTAGATCATGAAATTCCCTTTTCCTGATGGTAATGCTAAAACAGGGGCTTCTATCCATGCCTGCTTTAACCTGTCAAAGCTGGACTGGCATTCTGGAGACCAAATGTACTTAACGTACTTCTTGGTCAAAGACACAACTACTCTGGAAAATCCCTTTATAAAACGTCGGTAATAACCTGCAAGGCCTAAGAAACTTTGAACCTCTGATACACTCTTGGGTACATGCCATTCCCAAACTGCTTCTACTTTGTAGGGATCTACTTCTACTTCATTCTTAAAAATGATATGACCAAGAAACACAATCTTTTCAATCTAGAATTCACATTTTACTAAACTTAGCAAATAATTGCTTAGTCCTCAAAATTTGCAGTATCAATCCGAGCTGGTCAGCGTGCTCTTTTCTGCTCTTAGAGTAAACGAGAATATCATCTATAAAAACAATCACGAATCTATCTAGAAAAGGTTGGAATACCCTATTCATTAAATCCATGAACACAGAAGGAATTAGTTAACTCTAATGGCAACACTAAAAATTCGTAATGACCATATCATGTCCTAAAGGCTGTCTTATATACGTCTGCATCCTTTACTCTAAGCTGGTGGTAACCACATCGGAGATCGATCTTCGAAAATGCAGCAAATCCTTGGAGTTGATCGAATAAATCATCTATCCTAGGGAGAGGATATTTATTCTTAATAGTTAACTTGTTCAACTCCCTATAACCTATACACAATCGCATACTCCCGTCCTTCATCTTGACAAACAAAACTAGAGCTCCCCACGGTGAAGTACCGAGACGGATAAAGCCTTTATCCAATAAATCTTGGATTTGATCTTTCAATTCTTTCATCTCCTTATGAGAAAGTATGTAACGCGGCTTGTAAACCGGAGAAGCTTCGGGTACTAAATCAATAGTGAATTCTAACTCCCGATCTGGTGGCAACCCTGATATGTCTTCTGGAAATACGTCGGGAAAATCATTCACTACTTCAACGTCTTCCAGCTTAATCTTCTTATCTTGCATTATTTATAAAGCACTAACTAGAAATCCTTGATATCCCTTCTTTAAATATCTCTGGGCTTCCCAAGCCGATATAAGCTTAGGATTTCTATCAAGTATACCAGCTTGGAACAAAAATGAGCTCCCGTTGGGTGGTTTAACCTTGACAGTTCTTTGATTAAAATCTATAATGGTTCCATACTTAGTCAACCAATCTATTCCCTATATTAAATCGAACTCAAGCATAGGTAATAATATCAGATCTGCATAAACAACATTCTTCTGCAGCTTAAGTTCTACGTTGCGAAAAATATTATTGGTAAATAAACTGTCTCGCGAGGGAATGTTAACACAATAACCTAACTCTAATAATTCTGGATGAAATGGTAAATTCTTAGCAAAATTTACTGATATAAATTAATTTGTTGCACCAGAATCTAACAAAGCTAACATAGGCATACTGGCCACAACAATTTTACCTGTAATTACCGTCGAGTCTGGTTGATCTTGCTCTGATGTCATCACATATGCTCTACTAATGATGAGTTGTTGGTTCTGTGGGCAATGCTTTGCTATATGACCTGGCTTGCCACACTTATAACACCCATCCTGTCCAAAGCGACAATGTCCAGAATGATTCTTTTTGCAGGTTGGACACACTGGCATGTTCCCAACTCTAGGAACTACGATAGTCGGTTGAGCTGCTATGGGCCCTTTCCCTTAAGGCCCTTGCTGATTGCCGTTTGGCTTCTTGAATTTTCTGCGGCCCTTATTATGGAAGGCTTGACGCTTCAACTGTCAATCGTCCACAATCAGCTTCCAATCTTGTTCAGCATGCAGAGCTTTATTTACAGCTGCCCTGTAATCGGTTGGTTCAGCAAGCCTGACATCATGTCTTATCATCGGCTTCTACCCATTGATAAAATGTGAAGCTTTACTTCCGCATTTGTTCCTATTAGAGGAACAAAGTAACATCCTCTCTCAAATTTGCAGATATAATCCCTCATTGGCATACCTTCTTGTTTTAGAGCTAAAAACTCATTCTGCAACTCCTCCCTAACATCCACCGTGAAGTACTGGTCATAAAATACCCGCTTAAACTCTTCCCAGATGAGCATCACCAAGTCTACAGTCAACTTGGCCCATTCCCACCAGATCATTGCATCTCCTCTCAACATATATATAGCATATTGAGGTCTCTCCTGGTCAGTCAGATGTAAATAATCAAATATAAATTCTAACAATTTGATCCAACTTTCTGCTACGAGTGGATCAGTTGAACCCGAACGACTTCTAAACCTCTTCTGAGAATCCTTTCGGCCAATTATTCTTCCTGTTGATTGACCATTTCCTCAATTAGCTTGATCAACCAGTCGCTCAAGCAATTGGGCCATGTTGGTTAGGACAGGGTTATTCCCTTCGATTTCACCCCCTCCTTCTATGGTACCTCTTCTTCCTCTCCCTCTTCCTGCCATTATCGAATGGGTAGCCCAAATCCACCACAATACTATTATGAGAGATTACTATATGCTAAAACATGAAATGAAACTCAGAGAATGATAGAAACGGATGGCGAGAACTGTCCCAGACTGGAAGAAGAGTTTATCTCAAGGTGTTGGATCTGTTTCTTACAGATCCTAATTAAGTTTTGAATTACACAAAACCTATTATTGTGATTCTAACAATTCTATTTAAGTGTACAGGTTTTAGAAACAAAGAAGACGATCAGCAGCAGCTATATTTGTTCAGCAGTTGGTTCGCAATATTATCAATCAGCAGATGGTTTGGTATTCATGGAATCGGCAGTTGAATTAGCGATGGAGACGTCCAGAGTTATATCACCTGTTCGTAATCAGGCGTAAGCCAAAGTTGAACCAGCTGGAGCATAATAATCTAGCATATGATGAAGATCAGCTGCAAGCGCTAAAAAGCAAGTGGACCAGCTGGTACATGAATAGAGAGGCGCGTTGAAGAGTTAGTTCGAGATGATGAAGATCAGCTGGAGGCGCAAGAGAAGAAGATTCGATTTATAAGTACTGCTAACGAATCTGTTAGCAGTCGCAAAGTTATAAGTACTGTTGATGAATCTATCAACAGTCAATAGCTGGAGCATAATAATCTAGCATATGATGAAGATCAGCTGCAAGCGCTAAAAAGCAAGTGGACCAGCTGGTACATGAATAGAGAGGCGCGTTGAAGAGTTAGTTCGAGATGATGAAGATCAGCTGGAGGCGCAAGAGAAGAAGATTCGATTTATAAGTACTGCTAACGAATCTGTTAGCAGTCGCAAAGTTATAAGTACTGTTGATGAATCTATCAACAGTCGCTATTCAAGAAGCAAGAAGCTGGAGATGGAGCTGGAGCGAAGATATTTGGCGAGATGATGAAGATCAGCTGGAGCGCTAAGATTGGATGACATCAGCAGTAACGTCATCATTCAGCAGGGAGCTACAGTTGGAGATCCAGCAGATGAGAAGAGGCGCTAAATTTGGATTGAGCTGTGATGACATCAGCCTTGATGTCATCACAATCAGCAGATGGATTTCAGCAGATGATGCTAAGCGCAAAAGAGAAGCGACGTCGTATTGTTAATTCAGCAGGTAGCTTGCATTCCAGTCGCAAGCTACAGTGCAATCAGCAGATGCTATTGGAG
>KQ998218.1:119532-138578 GCA_001598015.1 Dorcoceras hygrometricum
GTCAATAAAACCCACACGCCACAAGTTGGCTAGTTGGGCATCTACTCTAACAACATAGACTTGGATAGAGTGACCCCGTGGCACATAGGTAGGTGTCCTCTCTTGGACTCTTCCATAGAGAACCTCTTAAGTATGGTATCGATGTAGGTAGCTTGGGTGAGTCCGAGCATCCGTTTAGATCTATCCCGATAGATATGTATTCCAAGAATTTAGGATCCTTCACCCATGTCCTTCATCGAAAATCTGCTAGACAACCATACTTTAGTTGACTGCAACATTCCTACATCATCCCCAATGAGTAGAATATCGTCAACATAAAGTACTAGGAACGTCACAGCGCTTTTAACTACCTTCTTGTAAACGCATGGCTCCTCGGGATTCTTGATGAAACCAAATTCCTTAATTGTTTCATCGAATCTCAGGTTCCAACTTCGCGATGCCTGTTTGAGACCGTAGATCGATCTCTGAAGCTTGCATACCTTATGCTCGCTTCCAACAGATGTGAAACCCTCAGGCTGCGTCATATAGATCTCCTCCTTAATGATTCCATTAAGGAACGCAGTTTTCACATCCATTTGCCATATCTCATAGTCGTACCATGCGGCTATGGCTAACAATATTCTAATTGACTTGAACATTGCGACTGGCGAGAAGGTTTCATCATAGTCAACACCTTGCCTTTGAGTGTAACCTTTCGCGACCAGTCGCGCCTTGTAGGTCATTACCTTACCATCAGGCCCAAGTTTCCTCTTGTACACCCATTTGCACCCAATAGGAACGATTCCTTCGGGAGGGTGAACGAGAGTCCTAACTTGGTTAGCATGCATCGAGTCAAACTCAGACTGCATTTCTTCAAGCCACAAGTTAGAATCAGCATCGGAAATTGCCTCCTTGAAAGTTCTTGGATCAGATCCAACAACTTTATCACCTTGATCATCTTCAAGGAGAAAACCATATCTCTCATGAGCCCTAGGAATCCTTTCGGATCTCCTAGGTGCGACCACATCCGGTACTGGCTCAGTAGGTGCGGGAGATTCACTTGGTACTTCAATTGGTTCTCACCCCAAGAAAAATCCAGCCCAGCCGCCACGACATCGCCGGAGACTCGCCGGAGCATCGCCGGAGCGGCGGCCGCCATCAACGATTTTGCGCGCGACAAGCGCGGCGCAATCGCGCATCGCGCGGCCAACGTGCGCCATCGTGTGGCGCACATGTTCGACCAGCGGCCGATGCCAAGCGTGCAGCGGCGCCTTCTTCGCTCGCACTTCATGCGCAACGGATTGCGCAGCGGCGATCGAAGCAATCGGCCAGCGTGCGCGCAGCGGCGCAGCACCACCCGTCTCCAATTGCGCGGCCAGCGTGCGACGTGGAGGCGCCTCTCGTGCGACGTGAGCGCTCGCCACACGCGACAAGGCGTGCAAGTCTCGGCCGATCAACAGCGCATCGATTGCGCCGGACGAGGCCTGCGTTGCGCTGCCATTGTGCGAGTCGCGCGCGTTCGTGCGCTTGAGGGGATGCGCCGCCGCGCACGGCGGCGGCCCGACGGCCGAGTCACGATTTTGTTTCCCGACTCTGAAAATTAAGAGATGTTAGATACAATATGGCAAATCGTATTGATCAGATCCGAAAAACACTAGCTCTGATACCACTGTTGGTGATCCGGATCCGCCCCCCGGCGAGGCATCGGAAGAACATAGAAAAAGCCGGGAGACGATCAATACGAAAAATCAGACAATTCAATAATCGTCATACATAGGGTGTTCAAAATGAATACCTTGCTGGCACTTGTGCCTGGCTCCAACCGGTATTACAAGAATCCGGATCTTCTCGGTAGATTGCGGTAGATTATCACCAATCCGGTCCACGACCAGAACCGAGACTCCTTCGTCAGGCTGCACTATAAGCGCTGACGAGATCAGCACGAATGGATTCTCCTCGTCGAGTTGGCCGGAAACGAATTTCCGACGAAGATCGGCGGCGGCGGCGGCGTGAATCGAGAGAGGGAGGCGGCGGTTGTGTGCTAGGGTTAGGTCAAGCTATGGAGAGTTATGACACAAGTCTTGTAAATTAAGTCTCTTAATCACTATTAAATAGAGTGTTGGACTTGGACCGGCCCGACGGGCCCGGGTCCAACAATGAACATTCAGTTCATCTCCACCACTGAGACTTCATCGTAACTCCGATCGCCGATCAGATCGGACCGATCGACTCAGTTTCCAAAACTGAATAATATGATCTGAAAAACCATTTTTCAGAACCCCAGTGCAAAAAGACCGTTTTGCCCCTCAACAGCGGGAAACCCCGGTTTGACCCCTGTTGACTTTTAGGAAGTCGCACTTCCCGAAATCCTCTTCTCGTGCTCAACACATTGAGCTGAGTATCCGTGCGGGAATCTCGAATCTAGTACTTGTGTGACCCTCAATGGTTCAGGGATATAGCTAGCCGTGTGCCCACAACCATTGTGGCTCCGGAATCACAATTCCGGACCTACCCAACGGATCATGGTAAAGCGTCTAGCAACATCGACCCATGATCCCCTAGGTATCACTGATAGTGCCTGCAAGAACCAGTCGGTCATGGTTAGCGTACTGTACGGTCCTTTCAATCCATATATCCCGATCAGATCAACGACCATTGGTAAATCGAGAGTCGCTAGAGATCCGATAGCTATGCATACATCTTGGAGATCAGAATAGTGACATCGCGAGTGTAACTAGGCAAACACATTTACCTAAAACACTTGTAGTACTCTGGCCAGAGATTTATACACTATTATCCCCTCAGATAGCATAGGATATCCACGCATGTCTGCGAGCGGTGAATCCTCGACAACGATGCATCGACTCCTACATGCATTGGGGTCTCACCCAATCCCGACGCCTTTATGACCCCAAGTGAGTCGAAAAATGGGTCAAAGTGAGATGCCTATCATGTAGAGTCTCAATGACGTCTCGAGTCGTGAGGACTAATCAGTACAACCAAGACCTCGGACTTATCCACTCGACAAATGGTAACCACTTGGAATGTCCGAAGGAGGGTAGTTCGATAGATCACCAGGTCACTATCTATCTGCATGCTCAGAACATCACAATGTTCCCTACCAATGAAACATGGTACTTCGCATCGCAGATACTAGTCTCGAATTCGGGCGGCCTTATCCTCATTTTGACGGCCCAATCGACTAGGAACATGTTCAGAATACACAACGACTATTAGATGTGTTTCATGATAGCCGTCATACCCACTATCACATCTAACATACGCTTAAGTGCATTCTAGGTCTTTATTCAACGCAATTATAAATCATTACACACATAATGAAAGTAAAGAATGCCATATAAAAGAATGTGAATATCATATATAAAGACTGTTTGTACAAGAGTCTATAAAACCCACATGCCACAAGTTGGCTAGTTGGGCATCTACTCTAACGTACACCACATAACCAACAGTCATATCACAAAACAGCAGCCAGCAATAGCCCTCTCACAAATTATCCAAGCCATAACATCGCTGTATTACAAGCTCCAATCCGTACCTTAATTCATAGCACAATTACCACAATTGAAGGTTCCGAGAAAGCTGAACAACAACCTGTCAAAGCACCCAGGGGAATAAATCATCGAGACACAGAAGGTACTGCCGGGAGTCACAACTCAACCAGCGATCAATCCCATCAATAACACTTAACAGGGAGCTTAAATCAACTTACTAAAGCTAAGATATTACAACAAATCGAAGCTACCTTCTCACAGCGAACACACGGCCAAGACAGTAACTTCACGACCTTGATCTAGCTAACAAAAACCTCCAAGAATGGTATCTATCGAAAGAGCTTCTCGATAGGAGTCCAACGCTACCTCGCACGCATCAAACAATGGCCGGAAACGATGGGAATTCACCAGAAAATCTCACGGTGAACAGTACTAGGGTTCGAAGAACAGAGGTCGACAACCAAGATAATATTTCGCTAAGTATGGGATCTGGTGCTTGAAATTGAAGACCAAGTCTTCCTAAAATGCATATCGCAAAAGCTGGTTAGAAACATCCACCGACAAACCAGCAGGTACACCACAACCAGCAGATGCAAAGAACCAACTGCTGAATTCTCAAACAACGCTAATCAAAACGATGTCGCAGCGACTTAACAAAACGACGTCGCACCGCTTACGTCATCATATCTGCCATCAGCTGGTCGCCTAAAACCATCGACTGGTTTCTCTCGCGTGAAATCCTTCTAAAAGCTGGTACAAGTCGCGACATCTAAAACGCAGCGTTGCAACTAATTAAAACGGCGTCGCCTAGCTTATGTAATACTTTCTGCCAACAACTGGTTATCCAGACGCAAGCTACAGTAACCATCACCAGTCGCAAGCTACAGTGACGTTGACTAACGTTGACGTCTGCTGATCAAAATCAAACAGATATGCTTACGTCACTAGCTCCTCCAAAAGGTGTCGTATAGGGCTCAACACAAAAACACGCTATTGTCCCCACGACTGGTTCCTACGTTATCTGATGGCAGACTTCTCAACAGTAGATATCTGCTCGCTACCTGAAACGGCGTCGCTTCTACTAATCTAAACGACGTCGTTACAACCCAATCCAATCGCTGTCGACAGAAACCAATACAGAGAACAATACGCGCTAACTCAACAGCAAGCTTACGTCAGCATTTGCTATATCAACGCACAACAACAGAAAAAACTGACGTCACCATGTCTGCTGACAGATATCTCCCCAAACTTCAAAAAATCGAAAACCTCCAGAATTGTTCTAAGTGAGGAATTTGACCCAAAATTATTACTCAAACATTTAACAGAGATCTTAAACCACCAAGAATCTCAAAACACCGATTAATTCTCACGATTAATCTTAAACACAAATCCAGGTCTCACATTTCTCCCCCACTAAAAACGGATTTCGTCCTCGAAATCAATTAACAATTCTGAACATTCAATACAACAGCAGAAACCAAACAACAGCTCGCCTAACACAAGTCCAAGAGTTCAAGATAACTGCGCAAACATTTAACAACTAGGGAAGAAATACAACCAAAAGCTACAAACTACTGGAAATTTAGCTCAACAGCTACTCAAACAGATGCGGCCATTCGTGCTGCATCTTTTCTTCCAGCTCCCAAGTAGCTTCTTCCCTTCCATGTTTGCTCCACTGCACCATTAACTGATCTAGCTCTACCTCGTCAGTTCCCAGCACATGAGACGGATCTGGCTCGTACTTCCTCAACATAGACACATGAAACACATCGTGTAGAGAAGATAACTCAGACGGCAACAACAGACGATACGCTAAAGGGCCAATCCTTTCAACAATCTCATACGGACCAACGTAACGAGGGGCTAACTTTCCCTTGCGTCCAAAGCGCATTACACTACGAAACGGAGAAACTTTGAGAAATACACGGTCACCAACCTGAAACTCGAGAGGTCGACGCCTCTTATTCGCATAACTGGCTTGACGATCCTGGGAAGCTTTCATCCTCTGTCTAATAAGATCCACATGATCTTTCATTTGCTGCACAAAGTCAGGGGCAGATAGCTGGTTCTCTCCCACTTCTTTCCAACATACCGGAGATCTGCAATTTCTAACATACAAAGCCTCAAATGGCGCCATGCCAATCGTCACCTGATAGTTGTTATTGTAGGAAAAATCTACTAAAGACAACGCATCTTGCCAGCTACCTCCAAAATCCAATACAACAGCTCGCAACATATCCTCCAACGTCTGGATAGTTCTCTCAGATTGGCCATCTGTCTGGGGGTGATGCGCTGTGCTCATAGCCAATCTGGTACCCAAAGCTGTTTGCAAACTCGTCCAAAATCTGGAAGTAAACCTCGGATCTCGGTCGGAAACAATCAAAACAGGCACATCGTGAAGTCTAACCACAAAATCAACGTACAGCCTCGCCATCTTCTTCAACGAGAAGGTCATCCCATAGGGAATAAAATGTGCAGACTTCAACAAGCGGTCTATAACCACCCAAATAGCATTGCATCCTCTGCTGGAACGAGGCAGATGCGTCACAAAATTCATAGCAATGTGCTCCCAATTCCATTGGGGCACTTCCAAACTCTGCAACAGACCACCAGGTCTCATCCTTTCGGCCTTAACCACCTAACAATTTAAACAACGAGCAACAAAACCAGCAACGTCGCTCTTTAGGCCAGCCAACCAAAAGTGCGGCTTCAAAGCATGGTACATCTTCCGTGCACCAGGATGAACACTATGTCTGCTACAGTGCGCTTCCCAAAGGATCTCCTCCTTCAAATCAATCAAATTGGGCACAACCAACCTGCCCCGGAAACGCAAACAACCATCAGAAGAGACAGAATAATCCTCAAGTTCGCCAGCCCTGACCTTCAACTTCAACTCGTGGATATATGGATCAGTCCTCTGAGCTGCTCGAATAGTCGAAACAATCTGTGGCTCCACTTGAAACGATGAAACCACAACGCAATTAATCCTCAAGTTCGCCAGCCCTGACCTTCAACTTCAACTCGTGGATATATGGATCAGTCCTCTGAGCTGCTCGAATAGTCGAAACAATCTGTGGCTCCACTTGAAACGATGAAACCACAACGCAATCCTCAGCCGGGTAGAATCTCCAACCCGTAGTGTTAAGATGATCTTGATCCTTAGAGATGTACAACGACGCAAGCATCTCACTAGCCTTCCTGCTCAAAGCATCGGCCACTACGTTCGACTTCCCAGGCTGGTACTTGATCTCACAATCAAAGTCCTTTAGCAGGTCCATCCACCGACGTTGTCTCATGTTCAAGTCAGGCTGCGAAAACAAATACTGCAAACTTTTGTGGTCGGAGTACACCACAAACTGCTCGCCATACAGGTAGTGACGCCAGATCTTCAACGCAAAGACCACCGCCGCTAACTCCAAATCATGGACTGGGTAACGAGTCTCGTGTGGTTTCAACTGCCGTGAGGCATACGCAATGACTCGACCATTCTGCATCAACACACAACCCAATCCATTAAGCGAAGCGTCAGAACAAACAACGAATCCACCTGAACTGGACGGCATAGCCAACACAGGCGCAGTAGTCAATTTTTCCTTAAGCAGTTGAAAGGCATTCTCGCTGCTCAGACCACACAGATAGCTTGTCTTTCTGAGTCAATTGAGTCATCGGCTTTGCTATACTTGAGAATCCCTCAATGAAGCGACGATAATAGCCAACCAGACCCAAGAAACTACGAATCTCAGAAACATTCCTGGGACGCTCCCAGTTCAGAACAACATCAACCTTACTGGGATCCACAGAAATCCCCTCGGCTGAAATGACATGACCCAGAAATACAACGCGATCTAACCAAAACTCGCACTTGGAAAATTTCGCATACAACTGCTGCTCTCTCAATCTCTGAAGAACCATTCCCAAGTGCTCTTTATGCTCCCTCGGAGTCTTCGAATAAACCAAGATGTCGTCAATAAAAACAATCACAAACTGGTCTATGAACTCTCTAAAAACTCGGTTCATCAGATCCATAAAGACTGCAGGCACGTTGGTCAAACCAAACGGCATCACCAAAAACTCAAAGTGTCCGTACCTCGTACGAAATGTAGTCTTCGTGACATCTTGATCTCTCACCCTCAACTGGTGATACCCTGAACGAAGATCAATCTTCGAGTACACAGCAGAACCTTGCAACTGATCAAACAGATCATCGATTCTCGGCAACGGGTACTTGTTCTTGACAGTGGATTTATTCAACTGGCGAAAATCAATGCACATCCGCATTGGCCGCATTGAGCCATCCTTCTTCTTCACAAACAAAATGGGTGCTCCCCACGGTGACATACTAGGGCGAATAAAACCTTTCTCCAGCAAATCTAACTGCACCTGAGTTCTCTCAACTCCGCAGGCGCCAGACGATACGGAGCACGCGAAATCGAAGCTGTGCCAGTCACCAACTCTATGCTGAAGTCTATTTCCCACCTCGGAGGAAAACCAGGAATCTCCTCCGGGAACACATTGGGAAAATGCCGCACCACGGGAACGTCACTAAGCTGAACGCGGGAAGAAGAAGACGCATCCAAAGCATAGATCATAAATCCAGCATTCCCCAAAGACAACAAGCTAAACATCTCCATAGCTGGGATTACGGGATCTTCGATCTAGAATCCTGGCCGTAGAAGTCCCACTTCTCTCCAGACAAAGGCCTAAAGCGCACAATCCCATGGAATCAGTCCACGGAGGCCCTATAGTTGGACAACACATCCATCCCAACTATGCAATAGAAATCCCAAAGCATCAAACGGATCAAGTTTGCTAACAGGACATGCTCACCAAACCGCAACACACCATCCAACAAAACCTCCTGGGAGAACAAGCTCACACCGCCAGGGGTAGACACTGAAATAGCATAATTCAATGAAATGGTACACAGACCATGCTCAACAACAAACGAATAAAAAATAAACGAATGCGATGCACCGGTGTCAAAAAACACACGTGCATGAAATAAAAACAAGGAAAGTACCTGCAATCACCCGACTCGATGTCTCCTCGGCCTGCTCCCTAGTGATGGCGTTAACCTGAGCATGCTGGGGTCCTGAGAAGAAAGGCTGAGACGACTGTCTGAACCGCGACGGACCAGGCTATTGAAATGGCCTAAACTGAGTCTCACCCAATCGGGGCTGCGGAAACTGCTGAGAACGGCCCCTAGACTGTCCTCCACGACCCTGAGGCTGGGCCGCGGTCTGCTGTGATCCAGCTGACAGACACACTCTCGCAAAATGCCCGTACTGACCACAAAGGTTGCAGGAACCCTGCACACCTACACACTGAGTGGAAGGATGCTTTCCACCGCAAAAACCACAAAACTCAGTCCGAGATCCACTGCTACTCGAACTTCCTGAACCAGAAGAGCCAGAACCCGACTTCTTCTTAAACTGCTAACCTTGGGATCAAAACCTCTGACGGCCAGACTGCTGAGCCACCTGTGGCTACTGCTGCTGCTGGGGCTGATGGGCTGACTGGGAGGACTGTGAAGACTGCGCTCCCTGAATAGCAGGACGACTAATCTGCACCGCCTGCTGCCTGCGAGCACGATGACTACGCAACCTTCCTCAATGTCGATGGCACTGTCCACAGCCTCAGCGTAAGTCTTGGGCATACTAGTCAAAACCATCTGATACAACTCTTCATTCAAGCCCTCAAGAAATCGAGTCCGCTTGGCCCTCTCCCGGCCAGAAACATGGGGAACGTACGCCAACAGAGAAGAAAACTTCCTAGCATACTCCTGAACAGTCATAGAACCCTGCTCCAGATGGTCGAACTCCCGCTCCCGGGAGTTCACATAAGACTCGGGCACATACTCCTGCCGGAAGGTCTCGCAAAAACTATCCCAAGAGATCCCAACAGCGGTCTTTAACAAGGTACTCTAAGCGCCTCGCCACCAGCGCTCTGCAGCCTTCTTAAGCAAGAGGGTCGCTAAACTCAGCCGAAGATCATCATCATACTGCACCCGATCGAAAAGACCAATAATGTTACGGAGCCACGAGTCCGCATCCTCACTGGACTCATCACCGTTAAAGACTGGAGGGTTCATCCTCTGAAAAAGAGCTATCACCACGTCCATTCGCTCCACCGGAGGAGGCAAGTCGCCAACTTCCTCCTCCTCATCATGCCCTACACGGCTACGACTACGAGCACTACGCTGATCCTCGTTCTGTCCTGCCGATTCCTCAAACTGCCCCTACCTCTACCACGACGTCTGGGCGGCATCTACGAAAGCACTCAACAAGATCAAGCAAAACAGAACAGATACAGCATAGATAGCACAACAAGATGCAGCACATATTCATATAGTCAAGCACATGCAACACACAACACTGTGCCTAGACTCAAGTGTGATCAAAGAAATTGAGCTTATCCCAGCTTAAACTCTGATACCAAAAATGTCAGGCCTCGTGCTCTTAACAGAGTAAAAACACCAAAACACATGCGGAAGCTATCAAAAAGCGGGTAAAATTTTCGCTTTCGGACTGACGAGTTAAAATAATATAATTTAAAATAGCACGATACTCAAAATAGAATCCCAGTTTACTAAAATCACCACAACAATAGCAGTATAGCATAAAACAAGTATCAGACTCCAACAATAAAATACACCAACGAAGCACAGGGCATATCCCCGGCTAACTGGACCGATACATATAAATATGCTATACGCTACTGGGATACTCTAACCACCTCCTGGGGCACCTACAGCTAGGTTAAAACCACGACCAGCTGTAAAACCTGGGTTTCCTGAAAACAACACAACAAGGAAAACAACCAAGCCCCAGAGGGACATGGGGTCAAACCCCAGTACGGAGAGCAACTATAAACAGCAGTAAACAGCATGAATAAATGCAGATGCTATGCATGAGGAAAGAAACAACAGCTCAACGGGATCTGCAACAGAATATGAGTGTAGGACATGTGGGTGCTACCCACTCACCCCTACTCGCCCACCCTTACCAGACCCATCAACAACTCAACTTGCCGTTGCCTCGCCCATGAACTGTGGTAGTTAACCACTCGGTGCATGGTGGCTAACAAATCCCAGCAGGGAGATGAGAGTGCGGTATTGCCGCTCGCCCTCGCATCATGGTAAGTAATCAGAACAATAACAACGAAGAAATGGCTGCAAAAGCTGAACAGAGATGCAAATGCGTGTATGCAATATTATGGAATACAAGCATATAAACATGTGCGAAACAATAATAGCATCAGCAAGTATACACCACATAACCAACAGTCATCTCACAAAACAACAGCCAGCAATAGCCCTCTCACAAATTATCCAAGCCATAACATCGCTGTATTACAAGCTCCAATCCGTACCTTAATTCCTAGCACAATTACCACAATCGAAGGTCCCGAGAAAGCTGAACAACAACCTGTCAAAGCACCCAGGGGCATAAATCATCGAGACTCAAATACACAGAAGTTACTGTCGGGAGTTACAACTTGTCAGGCCCCGTGCTAATTACTCACAATTAACACTAAATAAACGCATAAACACGGAAGCTAAAATCAGGGCTTAAAAATTTTTCGAAATAATTTGGGCCTGAACGTAAAAACATACATTCAAAATATCGATAATCAAAATATAAGTTAACTCCAACTTATACAAACCAGGTAACAATAAATCTCAAGTCTAATATAAATCCCCAATACATAGAAACACGGGGCATCCCCCGGTTCAGTACATAATAAAAGTAGACTGGGACTCAAGAGAACGGGGATCGACCAGCTGTACCACTACTCTGTCCAGCCTAGCTACCTGAAGATCCTGCAAATGGGTAACACAAAACCAAGACACAAAAGCAGGAAAACAAATACGAGGTCAAGCCTCAGTACGAAGAGCTATCAAAACAGCTAACATGCAACATGCCATAAATCAATGCTATGAATGCATGAGGGCTATCAAAGAATCGGATAGCTAGACCAGTCCATAAACTGGAAAATCAAATCAAGCCTCTATACCACGCACAGCCAATCAGCCGGTGGAAATCATCGGTCCATGATCATTGGGGCCCGTCAGCCCATCACAGCTCGGTGGTAGACACTCGAATCCGGTAGTCACCCCTCCGATGATAGCGTTGGACTTTTCAGGCACAACTCATCAGTCGGCCAGTCACAACGTGGCACACAATCGTGTCATCAAATCAAATCTGTCAATTCAGGCTCAATATGTATGCATGAATGCCATTCAATATCAATGCTCAATGCATACAAAGCATAATACGTGAAAATAGTAGGCATAACTCAAGAAATTCAGCAACTGATTCACGTAAACACATAACAGCAATTCCACAGATTTCACAAAGCTGAAATATAGTCATGTTCACGCTCAAAGCTGCTAAGGGCTTCTCAATTCGTACCTTACAGCTGCTAAAATACCTCTACAGATTTCTCCCAAGGTGCTGAAATCTCACGGTCTAAGCAGAACAGATCTATCCGGCTTCAACTACACGGCAGAGATTCCCAGAACACTGAAATCCAGAAGCTCAAAAGAGCTGAAGACAGAACCAACAACTCACAAACACGCAGAAGCTTATGGGATTTCTCACTCGCTACCCCTAGCTTCCTAGCTAGCATCAATCAAAAGAACAAGTCTCAGGGAGTACAGCGCCACCAAAATCGTTAAAAACAGAGGCTGGATGCGATGGGAATCGGCGATGGAAAGTTACGGTGAACAGTAGCAAGTCGAGGATTTCGAAGATGAGGATAAGAAATATCGGGTCTAAAAATGCTCTAAGTGTAACTCAACACTTATATTTAAATCCTCACGTCAAACGCTACTGTTTAAGTCAATCACCGACAAAAACAGATTCCTACATGGTTAAATATCGTAAAACAGATCCCTCGCTAAGGCGCTAAGTCCTATCAGACTTCAATGCTACAGACTAATTCTCGCGCAACAATCAAAACGACAGCGTATAGGTAAAAACAGATCTCACAATCAACGCTAAGGATCAAAACGACGACGTTCTAATAAAACAGATCTCAGCGCTAAACCACAACGCTTGCGCATTAAACTAAACGACGTCGTATCTCAAAACAGATCTCTACGCCTTGACAACGCTAATTCTCACAATCAGACGTCAACTCTAACATGTTGACCAACATGAGATCTGATTACGTCACACACTAGCGCTAACAGATCTCTTGCCACTTCCAAATGCGTTGACCCACGTTGACATCTTAAATTTGAAAGAATATCATATTCATTTCCGCGCCATTCTTGACAAACCAGATCTCACCAAAACGCAGGCGTTTTACCTTCTTCTCGCGGCAAAACACACTAACACACAGGGGACCAGATCTCTATTAAAATTCGATCAATTCAACATCATTTCTCAACCAGATTTCACCCGATAAACCCGAACAAAAATATGGACAACTCCAACTAGATATCTGAATTTTCCCAAATCAGATTTCACCAAAAATTCAAAATTCTAGAATTCGAAATTCTTAATTTCCGTGACTAATCTAATCCCAAAATCCAATTAATCACTAATTTAGAAATCTGATTTCTCACACAACTCAACCAACGATCAATCCCGTCAATACCACTTAACAGGGAGCATAAATCAACTTACTAAAGCTAAGATCTTACAACAATTCGAAGCTACCTGCTCACAGCGAACACACGGCCAAGACAGTAACTTCGCGACCACGCTCTAGATAACAACAGCTTCCAAGAATGGTATCAATCAAAAGAGCTTCTCGAGAGGAGTCCAACGCTACCTTTCACGCATCAAACAATGGCCGGAAACGACGGGAATTCACCAAAAAAGCTCACGGTGAACAGTACTAGGGTGCTTGAAAGCTCAGAGGTCGACAACCAAGATAATATTTCGCTAAGTATGGGATCTGGTGCTTGAAATTGAAGACCAAGTCTTCCTTAAATACATCTCGCAAAAGCTGGTTAGAAACATCCACCGACAAACCAGCAGGTACACTACAACCAGCAGACGCAAAGAACCAACTGCTGAATTCTCAAACAACGCTAATCAAAACGATGTCGCAGCGACTTAACAAAACGACGTCGCACCGCTTACATCATCATATCTGCCATCAGCTGGTCGCCTAAAACCATCGACTGGTTTCTCTCGCGTGAAATCCTTCTAAAAGCTGGTACCAGTCGCGACATCTAAAATGCAGCGTTGCAACTAATTAAAACGGCGTCGCCTAGCTTACGTAATACTTTCTGCCAACAGCTGGTTATCCAGACGCAAGCTACAGTAACCACCACCAGTCGCAAGCTACAAACGTTGACTAACATTTACGTCTGCTGATCAAAATCAAACAGATATGCTTACGTCACTAGCTCCGCAAAACGGTGTCATATAGCGCTCAACAAAAAAACACGCTATTGTCCCCACGACTGGTTCCTACGTTATCTACTGGAAGGCTTCTCAACAGTAGATATCTGCTCGCTACCTGAAACGGCGTTGCTTATACTAATCTAAACGACGTCGTTACAACCCAATCCAATCGCTGTCGACAGAAACCAATACAGAGAAAAATACGCGCTAACTCAACAGCAAAGCTGACGTCAGCATTTGCTATATCAACGCACAAAAACAGAAAACATGACGTCACCATGTCTGCTGACAGATATCTCCCCAAACTTCAAAAAATACAAAAACCTCCAGAATTGTTCTAAGTGAGGAATTTGACCCGAAATTACTACTCAAACATTTAACAGAGATCTTAAACCACCAAGAATCTCAAAACACCAATTAATTCTCACGATTAATCTTAAACACAAATCCAGGTCTCACACAAAGAGAATCAGATCAGCTTAGAAATTACAAGAGCAAATCAGAGCTTAGAACATATCAGATCGGGAGATCAGCTCAGATAAGCAGCTCAGGCAAAATCAGCTTAGAGCATAACAGAACAAAATAGCACAGATAGATCAAGAGAGAGTCGATCATCTTAGAGAGGATTAGAGCAGATAAAGAGAAGAGTACAATATATCATATCGAAGTTTTGACCAAACTAGATCAGACCAGAACGAAGCTTCGACCAAACTAGAAGGAGATCAGCTCAAAGGAATTAGTTTGTAAAGCTTTATTCAGAATACTAGAAGACAAACTAATTTATCTGATTGAGACAGATCTCACATGATCAAAGTCAACAAAGCCTGCAAACGTATTAAATGATGAAGGACACAAGGTACAACTATGTCAGAAACTTTACAGAAGCTTTTCAATGGCTAGGAACTTGTGTCCTAGATATATAAGATCAGAGGATATATATAGCTGAGAGCTGAACTGGAGAAGCCCAAGAATGAGAAAAAGAAAAAAGAGAGCGAGGGCATGTGCAACAGTCGAGAGTTGGTACACACAGGTGACAATTGGTGTACAAGCTGAGAGTTGGTGTCCAGGTGTGAGCTGGTGCACAACCGAGAGCTTAAACTCAGAATCACTATAGTCGACTGCACAACTTGGGAAGATGATGAAGATATCAGCCAAGAAAGAAGCACTTCCCAGTGTGTGAGAAAACATTTGAGAGAGTGAGCTTATCTTGTAATATTTATCACACACCGATTAACTCACATATATGAGAGCCGAGAGATGAATAGATTAAGTTGAGTGACTCACCCCAAAATCTATTCAAATGTAGTCTTTCTCACAGAGTCGTTAAATAAATGAAAATAGAGTTTCTAGGAGTCTCAACTTTGGGCAGTGGGTAAGTACCAGTTGAGGTGGGTCTATACAGATTGCTGTAAGATCAAATTCTTCTAGTGGATCCGTCCAGCAATGGAAGAAGGGTAGACGTAGGAGATTCAGCTCCGAACTTCCAGAAATAAATGCTGGTGTTTTCTTTATAGTTTCAGTTTACAGCTTTCCGCATACACTTGCATCGCATGTTTTAAAACCAGCTTTTAAATTTCAATTTTCATAGAGTACTTGGGGTTGTTTCCGCATGATTTATTATCATACCCGATCTACTTCTCGGTGCTAAAACATTTCAAGAACCAGAGATATTGCAGCTCATGTTTTCATTCGTTCAAATTGTGCGCAGCTCTACTCCGTGCTAATTCAGCTTAGGCACGATCTATTCAGATCGCATGCAATCTGTTCAGCATGCAGTGCATGATATACTATTTTGGATCCTATTAGACGCAATGTCTCTCTTCATCAAAAAGTTTGGGAAATTCATGAGAAGAAATCATCCACCCTCCGCAGTTGAATGCACAAAGACTAAGAAGTAGGACAAGAATTCATCAGATCTAAGGACAAGAAGAAATGGGAAGAAAGCATTCAGAAAGAAGCATGATCAAAAAGTTCTTGTTGTTGAGGAAAGAAACAACAAGTGGGATGATACAAACTCCAATGAAATTATGTCCCCAGCTCCTCAAGAGAACGTGAAAAGATGAAATACACTGTCTGATGACTGATGACAGTGACAAAGTATTTGACTTTTTGAATACTTGATAAATGGAGAAGGTTCCGGACTGAGGTGAGGCTCAATAAGATTTTGTCGATGACGCTCGTGGAGTATATGGAAAAATTGAAGATTCTTTATTGCCATGAGCTGATACAGACAAGACTTCTATCATGATGATGAGAAGGGAGGTAATTGGTTTCATGATAGGATTCTTTTTGGTGTTGGGGGGGGGGTTCCTTGGGCTCTCACACAGTTTAGATACCTGTTCTAGGAACAATGATCCAGATTACGTGCATTAAAAAGTTTTGAAAGCAGCACGCAATAGGGAAACCAGATCGCGGATCAGCTAGACCAGCAGCTCTGCGAGATGGTCTAGATCACGTTCAATCTGGTTACTTAAATCTTGAGCTGCAATAACTCAGTGTTCTTGAAAGGTTTGTGCACCGAGAGATAGATCAGGTAAGATATAAATCTTGCGGAAACAACCTGAACTATCATCTGAAAATCGAAAGCTATTTAACGGGTTTAAACATAGGTTAAATATGCTATGCGATGCAATGCAGATAGCTGTAAAGAAAGTAATACGCTGCAATTTGTTTATGGAAGTTCGGAGCTGATTCTCCTACATCTCCCCTTCTTCCGCACGGGAAGGATCCACTAGAAGATTTCATTACAGTAGCTTCTACTGCAACCCGATCCGACAACCCTCAAGATACAAGAACTCCTAGCCACAAATGCACACCAGCTCGCAGGCTGTGTGACTAACTAACCAAAACTTCTTTAACGTCTCAGTGAGAAAGACTACAAGAACTTGTTTAACGTCTCTGTTCAAATACTACAGGGAGAGTGTTTGATTTACGATTCACTCATTTTTATGTTTCACTCAACTCTCGTATACATGAGTGAATCGTATATGAGATTTATATTGTATGATCAATCTCTCGAATATTAAATATCACATACTGGGAAGTGCTTCTCTCTAAGCTGATATCTCGATGTCTTCCCAGGGTTGTGCAGTCGACTTGAATAACTCATTGAAGCTTACGGCTTATGCACCAGCTCACACCTGGGAACACGAACAGCTTGCACACCAGCTGTCATCTGAGTGTGCAAACTTGTGACTAGCACTGCTCTCTGTTTTTGTGGCTTTATGCACTTGTGTATTCTTTTTGCTCAATCTCCCGTGCACACGCTTCTTGCTTCTTCTCTTGATATATAAAGCCTCTTGTGCAATTCTAACCGTTGGACACAAAGGTGTAGCCGTTGTAAAGGATTTTGACAAAGTTGTACTTTGTGTCCTTTATCAATTAATGCCTCTACAGGCTTTACTGACTTTGAGCTCTATTCATATCTGCGCTTGCAGGATCGAAAAATTAGTTTGTCTTATAGTATTTTGAGATTTCACAAACTAATTTATCTTATTTGTCACGAGGATCCTGATCTGGTCGACCAACTGGTTTCCTCCCAGCTGGTCTTCGAGATTGTCTCTTAGCTGATATGTAATTCTTATCAGTTCTGCTTGAACTGCTCTTGAACTGATCTGGTCTTGAACACAACTGCTCTTGTTTGATCTCCCAGCTGGTTTCCTTCCCATCTGGTCTCTTCTTTGATTGTGTACTTGTTTGTTCTCTTGTTCCATTCAGACACCTCTTCCAAACTATCAGCAAGTACACCGATCTTATTTTGGTTGATTGAGCCAGTTATTCAAAGGTACTTTAAACCTTATCCTTGTTTTAAGTTTTATGAAGAACTGCATTGCAATCTTGCACCAATGATTATATCCCTTCTTCTTGGATCATATAATCACTGGTTCTTTAACCAGTTCTGATTCAGCTTTCACTGGACTGAACTTCCTATGCTGAACTGATTATAGTCGTGCTCTGTGATCTGATCTACACTTGATCATTGCGCTTGACTCTGTTTTTGCACTTGAACATTGCGCTTGTACTGTTATTCTCCTGAGCTGATTTTCCTTTGATGTACCAGCTTGGGCATCCTCTTACTATTCCAGCTTGGATGTCCTTCGCCGCACCAGCTTGGGCGTCCTCCCACTGTTCCAGCTTGGACATCTTCTCATCAGCTTGCAGCTCTTCGTTCAATCTGATCTGCGACAGTACTTATCCAGCTTGGACCTATGGAGACTAATCGAGTACACCCTGCTCTTGGATTTCTTCTTATTCTACAGGGTTCACCTCGATCTTGTCAAACTTCTCACAGATACTTCCTCATTTCCATCTGTTAGAGTAGATGCCCAACTAGCCAACTTGTGGCGTGTGGGTTTATAGACTCTTATATGAAACGATCTTTATATATGATATTCGCATTTATTCATGGCTTTATTTATTTTCATTATGACTATAATGTTAACAATAGTGTTGGATAAAGACCTAGAATGCACCATAGTGTATGTTAGATGTGATAGTGGGTATGACGGCTATCATGAAACACATCTAATAGTCACTGTGTATTCTGAACTCGTTCCTAGTCGATTGGGTCGTCAAAATGAGGATAAGGCCGCCCGAGATTGAGACTAGTATCTGCGATGCGAAGTACCGTGTTTCATTGGTAGGGAACATTGTGATGTTCTGAGCATGCAGATAGATAGTGACCTGGTGATCTATCGAACAACCCTCGTTCAGACTTTCCAAGTGGTTACCATTTGTCGAGTGGATACGTCCGAGGTCTTGGTTGTACTGATTAGTCCTCACGACTCGAAACGTCATTGAGACTCTACGTGATAGGCGTCTCACTTTGACTCGTTTGCCGACTCACTTGGGGTCATTAGGCGGCGGGGTTGGGTGAGACCCCGATGCATGTAGGAGTCGATGCTTCGTTGTCGAGGATTCACCGCTCGCTTACACGCTTGGATATCCTATGCTATCTTAGGGGATAATAGTGTATAAATCTCTGGCCAGAGTACTAGAAGTGTTTTAGGTAAATGGGTTTACCTAGTAACACTCGCGATGTCACTATTCGATCTCCAAGATGTATGCATAGTTATCGGATCTCTAGCGACTCTCGATTTACCAATGGTCGTTGATCTGATCGGGATATATGGATTGAAAGGACCGTACTGTACGCTAACCACGACCAGCTGGTTCTTGCAGGCAC
>KQ998219.1:4780-17677 GCA_001598015.1 Dorcoceras hygrometricum
TGTTATTTCAGCCGAGGGGATTTCTGTGGATCCCAGTAAGGTTGATGCTGTTTTGAACTTGGAGCATCCCAGGAATGTGTCGGAGATTCGTAGTTTCTTGGGTCTGGCTGGCTATTACCGTCGTTTCATTGAGGGATTTTCTAGCATGGCAAAGCCGATGACTCAATTGACTCAGAAGGACAAGCGGTTTGTGTGGACTGAGCAATGCGAGAATGCTTTTCAATTGCTCAAGGAGAAGCTGACTACTGCACCTGTGTTGGCTCTGCCGTCCGGATCAGGTGGATTCGTTGTTTGTTCTGATGCTTCGCTCAATGGATTGGGCTGTGTTTTGATGCAGAATGGTCGAGTCATTGCGTATGCCTCACGACAGCTGAAACCGCATGAGACTCGTTATCCAGTCCATGATTTGGAGCTAGCAGCCGTGGTCTTTGCGTTGAAGATCTGGCGTCATTACCTGTATGGCGAGCAATTTGTGGTGTACTCGGACCACAAAAGTTTGCAGTATTTGTTTTCACAGCCTGACTTGAATATGAGACAGCATCGTTGGATGGAGCTGCTGAAGGACTTTGATTGCGAGATCAAGTATCAGCCTGGGAAATCGAACGTCGTGGCCGATGCTTTGAGCAGGAAGGCTAGTGAGATGCTTGCTTCACTGTATATTTCTAAGGATCAGGAGCATCTTAATACTACTGGTTGGAGATTCTACCCGGCTGAGGATTGTGTTGTGGTTTCTTCCTTCCAAGTGGAGCCACAGATTGTTTCGAGTATTCGAGCAGCTCAAAGGACTGATCCTTCCATCCACGAGTTGAAGTTGAAGGTCAGGGCTGGAGAACTTGAAGATTATTCCGTTTCTTCTGATGGTTTCTTGAGGTTTCGTGGCAGGCTGGTTGTGCCTAACCTCATTGATTTGAAGGAGGAGATCCTTCGGGAAGCGCACTGCAGTAGACACAGGTTTAATCCTGGTGCACGGAAGATGTACCATGCGTTGAAGCCGCACTTCTGGTGGGCTGGCCTGAAGAGCGACGTTGCTGGGTTCGTTGCTCGTTGTTTGAACTGTCAGATGGTTAAGGCCGAAAGGATGAGACCTGGTGGTCTGCTGCAGAGTTTGGAAGTGCCCCAATGGAATTGGGAGCACATAGCTATGGATTTCGTGACGCATCTGCCTCATACCAACATAGGGTGCGATGCTATTTGGGTGGTTATCGACCGATTGTCGAAGTATGCACATTTTATTCCCTACGGTATGACCTTTTCCCTGAAGAAGATGGCGAAATTGTACGTGGATTTCGTGGTTAGACTGCACGGTGTGCCTGTTTCGATCGTTTCAGATCGAGATCCAAGGTTTACTTCCAGATTTTGGAAGAGATTGCAAGCAGCTCTAGGTACCAGATTGGCTATGAGCACAACATATCACCCCCAGACAGATGGCCAATATAAGAGAACTATCCAGACGTTAGAGGATATGTTACGAGCTGTTGTGATGGATTTTGTAGGTAGCTGGCAAGACGCGTTGTCTTTAGTGGAGTTTTCCTACAATAACAGCTATCAGGTGACGATTGGCATGGCGCCGTTTGAGGCTTTGTACGGCAGGAAGTGCAGATCGCCAGTATGTTGGGAAGAAGTGGGGGAGAAGCAGTTATCTGCCCCAGACTTTGTGCAGCAAATGAAGGATCATGTGGATCTAATTCGACAACGGATGAAAGCTGCCCAGGATCGCCAAGCCAGTTATGCGAATAAGAGGCGTCGACCTCTATAGTTTCAGGTTGGTGATCAGGTATTCCTTAAAGTTTCTCCGTTTCACAGTGTTATGCGCTTTGGACACAAGGGAAAGTTAGCCCCTCGTTACGTCGGACCGTATGAGATTGTTTAGAGGATTGTCCTGTTAGCGTATCGGCTGTTGTTGCCTCCGGAATTATCTTCTCTACATGATGTCTTTCATGTTTCCATGTTGAGGAAGTACGAGTCAGATCGGTCTCATGTGCTTAGAACTGACAAGGTTGAGCTAGATCAGACGTTGAGTTATCTGGAATATCCCTTGCGGATCCTTGACAGAAAAGAGAAACAATTTAGGAATAAAACCATTCCGTTGGTGATGGTGCAATGGAGCAAGCACAGTAGGGAAGAAGCTACTTGGGAGCTGGAATAAAAGATGCAGCGCGAGTGGCCGCATCTGTTTGAGTAGCTGTTGTACTAGTTTCCCAGTAGTTGTAGTTGTTGGTTGTATTTCTTCCTAGTTGTTGTTAGTTGCTTGCTCAGTTATCTTGAACTCTTGGCCATGTGCTGGGCGATTTTCGGTTTTGGCTCTCTGTTGCTGTGTTTTACTCCAGAATTGTTGTTTGATTTCGAGGACGAAATCCTTTGGGGGAGAAATGTGAGACCTGAAATTAATAAAAGATTAATTGTTGGATTAATCGGTTTTTAAGGATTTGTGGATGTTCAGATTCCAATTTGAAGGTTTCGGTTGCATTTTCGGGTCAGATTTCACATTTAGAACAATTCTAGAAGTTTTCGTATTTTTGAGTTTTAGGAGGAGAAATCTGATTTTGTGGTGAAAGCTGATCGATTTGGTGAAATCTGGTAGCAGCGTGTATTTGGTATCACAGGAGATCAATACGCCGTCTTTAGGTGAAGTCTGTTAGCGTTTTAGAATTTCAGACGTTGCCTTGTTGTGTTTTGCGTTGATTATAAAACGACAGCGTTTATATTAGTTGGTGCGACACCGTTTAGTTAGTTGAAACGCAGCGTTTTGGGTATCAGTAGCGAGGGATCTGTTCGCATGTGTCTCGCCTGGTTGTATCGCTGAGAGAAGACGTCAACGTGGGTCAGCGTTCCTGTAGCGCGAGGTGGAAACGTCGTCGTTTTGGAGTGGAGCGCTTGGACCAGCTGTTGGTTTTCGTTGGACATCAGCTGTCGCAAGATTTTACGTGATGTTTGATCAGTCGTTGGGTTTTTCAGCTGTTGGAAATTTTAGTGTCCAGCAGTAGGAATCTGTTGTAGCACTTATCCAGCCGTTGGTTTGTGGAACAGTGCAACTGCTGAAATTTGTCGGTGGATTTAATTCACCAGCTGTTGGTTTATCCAGCTGTTGATTTGGGAACATCTTTAGTGTCGACTGGTCTCGCCTGGTTGTATCGTTGAGAGAAGATGTCAACGTGGGTCAGCGTTCCTGTAGCGCGAGGTGGAAACGTCGTCGCTTTGGAGTGGAGCGCTTGGACCAGCTGTTGGTTTTCGTTGGACATCAGCTGTCGCAAGATTTTACGCGATGTTTGATCAGTCGTTGGGTTTTTCAGCTGTTGGAAATTTTAGTGTCCAGCAGTAGGAATCTGTTGTAGCACTTATCCAGCCGTTGGTTTGTGGAACAGTGCAACAGCTGAAATTTGTCGGTGGATTTAATTCACCAGCTGTTGGTTTATCCAACTGTTGATTTGGGAACATCTTTAGTGTCGACTGGTTTTGTCGATGGAACCCGCTCTTGCTGCTATCAGCTGGTGTGAAGTGTATATATTCGAAGACTTGGTCTTTGACTGGGTTAATAGATTCCATACTTAGCGATATTTTCTCCCGATTGTTGTTCTTCGCTTCGAACCCTAGAACACTGTTCATCGTGAGTTTCTCCGACGAATTCTCGTCGTTCCGGTCATCTGTTTGGACGTTCGAGGTAGCGTTGGACTCCTCTCGTGAAGCTCTTTCATCCTATACCCTTCGTGGAGGCTGTAGTTGGCTAGAGAGAGATCACGAAGTTGCTGTCTTCGGCCGTGTGTTTGTGCGTGCAGGTAGAACTTCGATTTGCTGTTGAGATCTTAGCCTTAGCCTTTATTTAAGCTTCCTGTTGAGTTTATTAGGATGATTAATAGCTGGTTTGAGTGTATGACTCCCAGCCGTGAGCTTTGGTAGTTGGCCGTGACTTTATGTGTAATGCCCGAGATCTGTTGTGCGTATGTTTAGCAGGTATTGGAATCAGATCTCTCGGGCCTGTAATTGTGGTAATCGTTGCACAGAATTAAGGTAAGGGTTGAGCTTGTTACATCGTGAGATTTGGCATGGATAAATGCAGTGATGGGTGATTGTTGTTTCGTGTATTGCTGCCAGTGTTTACTGTCTGCTGTTATGTGCATACACGCATTTTATCACTTGCATTTCAAATCTCAGCCGTATTGTGCATTGTGTTGTTGTCCCGTATCTTGTTGTATTGTGCTGTTGTTTCTTACCAGGATGTGAGGGCGAGCGGCGATACCGCACTCTCATCTCCCTGCTGGGATTGTTAGCCCTCATGCGCCGAGTGGTTAACTACCACAGTTCATGAGTTGTGCAACGGTAGGTTGAGCTGTTTGATGCATCTGGTATTCGGGTGTAGTGTCAAGGTGTTTGCCTATTGTTGTTCAGGTTTCCCAGGTTATTCAGCTGGTCGTGGTGCTGACCCAACTAGAGGTGCCCCAGGACGTGGTTAGAGTATCCCAGTAGCGTATAGCATATATTTATGTATCGGTATAGTTAGCCAGGGGATGCCCTATGCTTTTTTGTTGTATCTTGTGATACTCAGTTGTGGTTGTTACCAGGTATTTGATACATGTTTATGCTGTACCGTTTGTTGTGGTGGTTTTGTTAAACTGGGATATCTATTTTGAGTATTATCGTATTTTAAATTATATCGTTTTAAATCGTTAGGTCAAATGCAAAAATTTTACCCTCTTTTTAGTAGCTTCCGCTTGTGTTTGTGTGGTTTACTCTATTGTGAGCACGAGGCCCGACAAGAGGCGCCTTCCCCTTGTTTGATGCAGAATCCGAGGGAGACTGGCCTTGTACCAATCTCCTTCGTTGACTTCCGAAATCTCAATGCTAAGTCCGAATTTTATTCTTGTAACCTCTGCAGCTGTCAAGGATGGCAGCATCATCCCCGCTGGGATCTGTTTCAGAATATCCTCGATGGACATGGACTCTTCATCTGACTTAGATTTGTCCGTAAGTTCCAGAACCTTGCTCAAGGGCTCTGTGTCCTCAGAGTCAGTCATCGTTGCAACATTCTTCGCCAGGCTCAAATCCACTGGCTCAATCTCCTTGTCCTTCTCAGACTCCCTCTCCTTCTCCATTTCAATTATCTTACTTGGTTGCTTAAGCCCAGACATGTACTCATCCTCCTAGATCTCAAAGGCTCTTTAAGAAACTGTTTCGGTGCAGTAAAATATGCCATTTTCCTAGCAATTTCATTTTCAGCTCCATCAAGATTATCATCCTCATCATTGACAGCAGTCGAGCGCTCAGAGCCTTCAATATCTATTTCAGCAGATCTCATTATCTCTGGTACCTCCAAATCTGTTTCCATCTGCGCTGTTTCAGTAATAATTTGATCAATAGTTTTATCCACGTCATCAGCAGTTGTCTTTTCCCTCTGTTGCTCTACAACATTCTCCACATCTGGTTCTGTCTCAACAATTTCATCATCAGAACCCACTGGCAGCTTCAACTTCCTCTTCGGTGCTTTGCGTTTTGGAGCAGGAGGGGTCACAGCTGATACCATTTGGATAGGTACAGCCTCTTGCGCTACTGTCATAAGCGCCAAGCTATTAGCTTCTGGAGCAGCTCTCCCCGTTGTCCTCTTCCTCTTAACAACTGGTGCTTCAACAGTAGTAGCAGGTATCTTCTTAGACACTGCCTTCTTTTTCTCCGTCGGTTTCTCCACCGCTGGCTCATCCTCAACAACAAAAATATTCTTGTTTTTGGCAATATACGTGCCAACAGTTTTGGCAGTTAGAATCTTTAGAGGTGGGAATTCTTTTGATTCACCTAGTTCCAAATATGCGGAATTTTTCAACAGAATACAGTGCACATATCCACGTGCTTGTATTGAGTTAGGGGTTACCATATCCTTGAAAATATTAAATAACAATCTTCCCCAGTTGACCTGAACACCCCCATGCATAGCATACATCATCAAGAATCTCTCATGGGTTATAGCATCGAATGACCCAGCCTTCACAGTCACAGATTTCGCCAAGATATCATTCAGCAGCCGAAACTCGACTCCACCGCTGGCTCATCCTCAACAACAAAAATATTCTTGTTTTTGGCAATATACGTGCCAACAGTTTTGGCAGTTAGAATCTTTAGAGGTGGGAATTCTTTTGATTCACCTAGTTCCAAATATGCGGCATTTTTCAACAGAATACAGATCTGCACCACATATCCACGTGCTTGTATTGAGTTAGGGGTTACCATATCCTTGAAAATATTAAATAACAATCTTCCCCAGTTGACCTGAACACCCCCATGAATAGCATACATCATCAAGAATCTCTCATGGGTTATAGCATCGAATGACCCAGCCTTCACAGTCACAGATTTCGCCAAGATATCATTCAGCAGTCGAAACTCGAACGTCATCTCCCTCTTCTTACAAGAGGTGCTTAGCAGTTTACCATCATATGAGAACACATTCCTTGCTTCAAAAACCAGATCCTTTGGCACCTCATGCAAATCAGTTAACCCATACAACGACAACTCAAAGGTTCCAGCAAACATTTCTTCTGAAATAGCAACTGGTTTCCCTTGAATAGTACTAACAACCTTACCATCTCTGACTGAAGAGTTGTGGAAGAACTCCACCAGAGCAGCTTCGTAAATGGCTGAATAACATCCCAAAAACCCGCTGAGTCCAAATAACAGAAGGGCTTCGAACATAGCAACCATCCCCTCATGTTCCATTCCTAGTACTGAGTCAAAGTAGACCTGAATAGCTTTGTGGATCAGTGCAGATGCCATTGCCGATAGGTTGAGTTAGGAAGAATACGCTGAAGAAAAGATTATCTGCGAGCAGGAAGCACTGGAGAGGAATAGAATATTTTGCGCAAAGTAAGGGTTAGTGAAATCGAAGGAACATAATATAAATAAGGGAAGTGAATCGGAAGATGAAACGATACACGTTACCATGTGGATGTGACGTTTCGCATGATGAAAACACGTGTCAATCATCAGATGACGCGATAAAGATTTGGAAAAGATTTTAGAAATCATTTTGGAAAAGATTTGAAAAGATTTCGAAAATTTTACCCCTACAGTGAAAAGTTAAAACAGGCGGCATTTTCTTAAAACGTCACAACTAAGATCTGTTTTGATATGTCAGCTGGGATACTATCAGATCTGTTCTCTTGTAAGCATCAGCTGTGTATACGCGAGGTCTGAGTAGGTTCAGATCTTACGCATTCAGCTGACTTAGCACTTACTAATTCAGATCTGTTGTTCCCCCTAAAGCTGAGGTCCTCCCAAATCTGAAGGTTTACCAGATCAGAAAAGTCCACGTTGTTCCCCCTGAACAGTAGACTCAGATCTGAAGTAAACCAAAGCTGTTCAACCTGAAATTGTTAGAACATAACTAAATCAAGGCAATTCTAAGAGACCAAGAATATTTCGAAAGAATGAAAACTTAGCGTCCGGTAGAGGTTTTGTGAAGATGTCAGCAACTTGTTGATCCGTTGGCACATATTCCAGCCGGACGTCCTTCTTGAGCACATGATCTCTTATGAAATGATGTCTGATGTCGATGTGCTTTGTTCTTGAGTGCAGCACATGATTTTGGATGATTGCGATGGCACTGGTGTTGTCACAGAGAATAGTCACTTCAGAAGCATCAATGCCGTAGTCCTTGAGCTGGTGTTGACTCCATAATATCTGAGCACAGAAGCTTCCAGCCGCTAGATTCTTCAGCTGTGGACGTTGCAATTGAGGTATGCTTTTTACTAAACCAGGAAATCAATCTATCCTAAGAATTGACAATTCTCACTTGTGCTTCGCCGATAAATCCTGCATCCTGCGTAGTCTGCATCACTATAATCAATTAGTTGAAAGCTTGAGTCTTTGGGATACCAAAGACCCACATTAGAAGTTCCTTTTAAATATTTTAAAATTATTTTGACTGCAATATAATGAGATTGTTTAGGATCTACTTGAAATATAGCACACATACAGACAACAAACATGATGTCTGGTCTACTAGCAGTTAGGTAAAGCAAAGAGCCAATTATACCGTGATACAAAGATACCTCTATGGCAGTTCCAGCTTCGTCTTATCTAACTTGATAGAAGCACTCATTGGGGTAGCTGCTGCTGAACAGTTGTCCATGCCAAATTTCTTTAGCAGTTCTTGTCAGGCCCCGTGCTAATTACTAACAATTAACACATAATAAGCTAACAGGACATGATCAGATTTGAACAAATTTAAATAATATCTTATCGACAGTGCCTATAACAAAATCATGCTCGATAAGAAATTTTGACAGTGTATCATACCAAGCTCTGGGTGCTTGCTTCAACCCATATAGAGCTTTATCCAGTTTGTAAACGTGATCTGGATATGTATGATTTACAAAGCCAGGAGGTTATGCAACATACACTTCCTCTGTTAAGATGCAATTAAGAAATTCACTCTTAACATCCATTTGAAAGACCTTAAAGTCTTTGAATGCACCATATGCAAGAAACATGCGAATGACTTCTAATCTGGCTACTGGTGCAAAAGTCTAATCAAAGTCTATGCCTCCCATCTGTCTAAATCCTTGTACTACCAGTCTAGATTTGTTCTAGTTACTACGCCGTCTTCATTCAGCTTGTTCCTAAAGACCCATTTAGTTCCTATCACTGAATGATTAGAAGGTCTAGGAACTAGTTGCCATACATTATTTCTTTTAAATTGACTAAGTTCTTCTTGCATTGCATCTATCCAGCTCGGGTCAGCTAATGCTTCTTCGATCAGCTTTGGTTCTATATGTGATATGAATGCTGAATCAAAGTGATCATGCATGAGCTGGATTCGTGTGCGAACAGGAGAGTGAATGTTACCTATGATCTAATCAGGTGGCTGATTTCTATTCCACCGAATATCAGATCCGATTGGATTGCTCCTTGTTCAGTTTGGATGTTCGATTGGTTGGCTTGATCTGGATTGTCTGTCACCAATTGATAAGGGCTTTGTTGTTCTAGATTTGGATCAGATGCCAGTTGATAATTTGCGTTGACAACTTGGGCATATGGATCTAGTCTGGATACCAATTGATGTACTGCAGGATCTGCTTGCGTATCCACTTGAGCAGTAGTTGGTTCAACATCAGAGCTGGCACTAGATGAAGTCTGTTCCTGCACAGGTCAACGTTAGTCAAATCAATGACTACTGGGTTACCTGCCAGATCTGCTTGTGCGTTATCTTGTTGTGTGTCCAGATCTTGTTGGGGATCAGCTGAATGTCTTTTTTGTGGCACGTCATCATATGATTCATCGAGGCTGGTTGATTCCAGACGTGAACATAACTCATGTAAGCTTGCATCTGAATTGGATCGAAAACTGTTTTCGTCAAACACCACATGTTCTGATTCTTCGACCGTCAGACTCAATTGTTGAACACTCTATAGGCTTTTCTCACAGCTGAATATCCGAGAAATAAACCTGCATCAGATTTGGCATCGAAAGCTGTTAGGTGCTTTTTATCGTTATTATGAATGAAACATCTGCACCCAAATACCCTGAAATAAGATATATCAGGTTTCTTGCCACTCCAGATCTCATATGGGGTATTTCCATGGGTCTTGTTAATCATAGATATGTTATGAGTGTAGCAAGCTGTGTTAACTGCTTCTACCCAGAATTTTTGTGAGATACCGGAATAAGCAATCATAGATCGAGCAGCTTCTTTTAAAGTTCAATTTCTCCTCTCAGCAAGCCCGTTCTGCTGAGGAGTTCTCGCTACTGAAAGCTCATGCTTTACCCCAATGTATTCCAGATAAGACGATAGCTTATAATTTAAAAACTCAGTCCTCTATCAGATCTTATCCGGTTGACAGTACAATATTTGTCATTTTACAAACGTTTTAAAAGCTTAATCAGCTGGTCAGCAGTTTCAGATTTTGATTTTAAAAACAACACCCATGTAAATTTTGTAAAATCATCAATAATGACAAGGGTGTAATTCGTTCCCCCTAAACTGGTTACGGGTATTGGACCAAAGATATCCATATGTAAAAGTTCCAAGCTTCGGGAAGAACGTTGACCATTTTTATTTTTGAAAGTAGATCGAATCTACTTACCCAGCTGACATCCTGCACAAATTTTGTCTTTTTAAAAGTTTGTTTTGGGCATACCAGAAACCAATTCAAGCTTACTCAATTTGGCAAGGGTTTTAAAGTTTAGATGGTTCATTCTCTGGTGCCACAGCCAGCTCTTGGAAGAGTCAGCTGCTAGAAAAATCTGTTCAGATCCCATCTGCTCTGACCAATTGATAATTTAGGTAAACCCCGATCTTTTCCTACCAATACAGTCAGACCATCTGGATTCTTAACTGTTCATGTGTGCTTTTGAAAGTTAACTGTGTAACCATTGTCACACATCTTACTTATACTAATTAAATTATAGCACATATTTTCAACGAGTAAAATATCAGATATAGAGATGTTACCATGGGTAAGCTTACCCTTACCCACAGTGTTACTGTGAGAGTTATCACCAAACACAATCTTAGCTCCTTTGTGCGGTGTCAAATCTGATAGTAGCTTTGGATTACCCGTCATATGTCTTGAACAACCACTATCCAGGTACCAGATGATAGATTCTTCTCTAGCTTTGTACTTGTTACCATGCAATCATGAAAACAGATTTTGTTACCCAATTTCACTTGGTTTCAGATCGGATTACCCCTTTCTGGACCCATACTTGAATTACTTTAACAGTATTCCCAGTATGTGAGTCCATAAGGGTATGTGAAGAAATTTTGTGAGATCTGTTGAGCTTTGGCTTAGTATTTCTACCATTCAGATCTCGTTGGGGCTGAAACTTTACCCACACAGATTTGACCTTCTTAGAACCATGCCTGGACTGGTTGGGAACAGACGACTTAGAACCAGCTTTCGCCTTATCTTTCTCAAGTCTGTTCTTTAGGCAGCTCGCCTTGGAGTTCTCAGGTCTGATATATCCGATACCATCTTTGCCTTTTTGGTTCAGTTGCCCAGAGGTCTGGTCATCATACTTTACCGACTCATAAGCATTGTGTATCACACTGGCTTTGACAAAATTCATCGTTTTGAACTTGTCATATGCCAGATCTGATTGAGTACTCGTTCCCCCAGAGCTGCTTTCTCCAACGCAGAAACCCAAGCCAGATTTGTCGTTCAGTGGCTTTTGAGTCTCATGCAGCTTGCTCAAGGAAACAGAAGACTTGGTCCAGGAGCTCATAACTTCATTTAACCTTTCGTTTTCAGATTTGAGCTCACAAGACATATTCCTCAGGAGATCATTCTCAATCATCAGCTTACTTAACTCAGTCTTTAAACTGTCAGTATCCTCATGTTGAGCAGTTCTTGATTCAACTGAACTATTTTTCAGACTATTGTTTTCAGCTTTGATTTCCTCAAATGTTAGAGATAACTTCTGGTACTCATGGACCATTTCATTAAGTGCATTGATCAGGTCCTCTCGTGTAAATTCACAATTAGAAAATGGTATGAGACGAAACTCCTTAGCAAGAGGAGTCCAACGCTACCACTCTCGCTCTCATCGGAGCTATCTACCAACGGCAATTCGAACGAAGAAGATTACTGTGAACAGTAACTAAGGTATCGCGACAAGATAAGGTTCACGGGAAATATTTCTAAGTGTCGGGGAAACAATAATTGAACGCAAGGACCAAGTCCTCTACTTATAGTCACAACTGACTAACTAGAAAACAGATCCACCAACAACTTCAGCTATCGCAACTGATATCTCAACCCACAGATGAATCTCGCATCAGCTAATTCCTTACGTCGATACCACGCTCAACTAAAACAAACGACGTCGCAGAGGGACACGTCACCTGCTACCTACTGCTGATCGACTAACCAACAACTGATTACTCACTCAACAGCTGATCCCTCAATCAGCAGTTGGATACACGCACAACCCAACAGCTGAGTCCTAGAGCTACAACGAAATGCTGTCGTTCCAACTAATCCAAACGACGATGTACCAACACTCGCTACTAGAAACACGCTGCTGCTCCAAATGCTTCATAGCGCCTCCAATAGCACGCAAAATCTGAAAGCAATTACTCACGGCTGATGCAACACCTGAACAGATGTCACCACGCAACACCTGACATCTTAACGCAGCTGGATTCAACACTTAACCAATTCGATGGCTACTCCAAGCACATCGACTCGCAGCTAGTCCTATCCCGATCAACATCTGAACAGCAGAAAGTTAGGGTCTCACATCTCTCCCCCACTAAGACACGATTTCGTCCTCGAAATCAACGAGTCCAGGAACAACTGGACTGAACTCAGGAGTTCAAGATAACTGGAAACAAGCTAACTACTGGAATCTATCATAAGGCTTACTCAAACAGATGTGGCCATTCACGCTGCATCTTCTCTTCCAGTTCCCAGGTAGCTTCTTCTATATCATGCTTGCTCCACTGAACCATCACCAACGGAATGGTTTTACTCCTCAACTGCTTCTCCTTCCTATCCAAAATCTGCAAAGGGTACTCAACGTAACTCAAAGTCTGATCAAGCTCTACCTCTTCTGTTTCCAACACATGAGATGGATCTGGCTCATACTTCCTCAACATGGAAACATGAAAGACATCATGTAGAGAAGACAATTCTGCTGGCAACAACAGTCGATAAGATAAAGAGCCAATCTTTTCCACAATCTTGTTAGAGTAGATGCCCAACTAGCCAACTTGTGGCGTGTGGGTTTATAGACTCTTGTATATGACAATCTTTATATATGATATTCGCATTTGTTTATGGCATTCTTTACTTTCATTGTGTTGTATGATGATTAACAATTGCGTTGAGTAAAGACCTAGAATGCGCTATAGTGTATGTTAGATGTGATAGTGGGTATGACGGCTATCATGAAACACATCTAATAGTCACT
>KQ998222.1:67823-116973 GCA_001598015.1 Dorcoceras hygrometricum
GTACGCTAACCACGACCAACTGGTTCTTGCAGGCACTATCAGTGATACCTAGGGGATCATGGGGTGATGTTGCTAGACGCTCTTACCATGATCCGATGGGCAAGTCCGGAATTGTGATTCCGGAGCCACAATGGTTGTGGGCCCACGGCTAGCTGTATCCCTGAACCATTTAGGGTCACACAAGTACTGGATTCGAGATTCCCGTACGGATACTCAGCTCAATGTGTTGGGCACGAGAAGAGGATTTTGGGGAGTGCGACTTCCTAAAAGTCAACTCGAGTCAAATCGAGATTTCCCGACGTTGAGGGGCAAAACGGTCATTTTGCACTGGGGTTCTGAAAAATGGTTTTTCAGATCATAATATTTAGTTTTGGAATCTGAGTCGATTGGTCCGATCTGATCAGCGATCGGAGTTACGATGAAGTCACAGTGGTGGGGATGAACCGAATGTTCACCCGTTGGACCCGGGCCCGTTGGGCCGGTCCAAGCCTACCACTTAGTCTATTTAATTAGACTTAGGAGACTTCATAACACAATTAACTTGCAACAAACCCTAAACCTAAGTGCTAAGTAGCCGCCCCTCCTCTCTCACAAAGCCGCCGCCGCCGCCGCCTCGAGTCACCGGAATTCGTTCCGGCCAATTCGACTAGGAGAATCCGTCCGTGCAGATCTTGTCAGGCCTTCTAGTGCAGGCTGACGAAGGAATCCCGCCTCCGGTCGTGGACCTGATTGGCGTTATCTACCGCAATCTACCGTGAAGAGCCGGCGTTATTGTAATTCCGGTTGGAGCCAGGCACAAGTGCCAACAAGGTATTCCTATTAAACACCCTATGAATGTCATAGATGTGTATTAGGTTTGTATTGATCATCTCTCGGCATCTATTTTCTGTTCTTCCGCTGCCTAGCCTGGGGGCGTGATCCGGATCCCAACAAAAAGCACCAGTGGTACTTGAAAATTCTTAGGTGATCGATTGATTTCCTGGTTCAGTAAGAAGCAGACTTCTATTGCAACGTCCACAGCTGAAGCAGAGTACTTAGCGGCTGCAAGCTGCTGTGCTCAGATCTTATGGATACAACACCAGCTGAAGGACTATGGCATTGATGCTTCTGAAGCGTCTATTCTCTATGACAACACCAGTGCCATCGCGATTACTCAAAATCCAGTACTGCATTCTAAAACGAAGCATATAGACATCAGGCATCACTTCATAAGAGATCATGTACTCAAGAAGGACGTCAATCTGGAGTATGTGTCGACTGAGCAGCAAGTAGCTGACATCTTCACAAAGCCCCTGCCAGACGCTAAGTTTTCTTATTTTAGAAATCCGTTGGGTCTCTTAGAACTGCCTTGATTATCTCTGCGCTAACAATTTGCAGGTTGAACAGCTTTCTGCTTTTGTCAAATCTGAGTCTACTGTCCAGGGGGAACATTGTGGAATTCAGGTTTGATAAAATATCAGGCTTGGGAGAACCTCAGCTTTAGGGAGAACAAGAGATCTGAATTAATAAGTGCTGAGTCAACTGAATATGCAAGTAGCTGACATCTTCACAAAGCCCCTGCCAGACGCTAAGTTTTCTTATTTTAGAAATCCGTTGGGTCTCTTAGAACTGCCTTGATTATCTCTGCGCTAACAATTTGCAGGTTGAACAGCTTTCTGCTTTTGTCAAATCTGAGTCTACTGTCCAGGGGGAACATTGTGGAATTCAGGTTTGATAAAATATCAGGCTTGGGAGAACCTCAGCTTTAGGGAGAACAAGAGATCTGAATTAATAAGTGCTGAGTCAACTGAATATGTGAGATCTGGATACACTCAGATGTCATGTATACACAGTTGATACTTATCCATGATCAGATCTCGCAATACCCCTGCTGATACATAAAATAGATCTTAAGGTTGTGACGTGTTAAGTATTTGGTGCTAGTTATCTATTTACCTTTTCACCATCGCGGTCAAAATTTGAAACCATTTTAAAATATTCCTCTTATTTCACAATATTGTCAAAATCCTTTCAAAATCATTTTACAATATTTTCAAAATCTTATTTGTGCCATTGGATGATTGACATGTGGTTGTCATCATGCGAAACGTCACATCCATATTTTCTCTCTCTAGTACCTTTTCGCATTCTTGTCTATATTTACGGCGCCTCCGTTAACTCTAACACTTACCTTGCGCATATCTATTCTCTAGAATTTCTATGTGTTCCTTCTACAGATATCTCTCAGGCGTTCTCTTGTTCGTTATACTATCAGAAATAGCATCTTCATACATCTCCAACGCTCTGCAAATCAACTTCGACTCTGTTTTAGGGATTCAGGACAACGATGGTATGGTGAACATGTTCCGAGCCCTAGAGGCCACTGGGCTTAGAGGTTTTCTAGGTTGTCCGACAGTGTATATGAGTAGGAACTTGAACAGTTCTTTGACACCGCTCTTATCCAAGATGGTGATGTTACATGTGCCGTCTCAGGGAAACATGTCGAAATTTCTGCAAGTAGGTTTGTCAGGGTATTCAATCTTCCTACTGATGGGTTAATCGATTTGTTAGAAGTACCGAACGATTTGGTTTTGCAGGCAAGAACTCTGTTCTCTAGATCTGGTAAGCCTTTTCAGTTCTCATGCAAGAAGAGACTGCTGGAATATTAGTTTCGTTTGTTGAATGATATCTTGGCAAAATCCATTACTGTGAAAGCGGGTTCTTTTGATGCTGTAACCCACGAAAGATTTCTGATGATGACTGCTATTCATTTCGGGATTAAGGTCAACTGGAGAAAAATTCTGTTTGAGGTCTTGAAGGAAATGGTGGATAGAACCACCAAAAGAGCCAAGGGATTTGCTGCTCAAATTTGTGTTATTTTGAAAGGAGACCCTGCGGTCACTTTGGGAGAGGTGAAGACCTTCCCTCCCTCGAAAATTATATCTGTGAAGACCGTGAACACTTATGTTGCCACGAACAAAACAATTGACGCTCGTGGTGAAATAGATGAGCCAGACGTGGCTACAGTGGCGATTGTTAAGAAGAAGTCTGTGTCGAAGAAGCGACCAGTTACTGTGTCTGAGGCTGCTGTTGTTAAGAAGAAAAGGACATCTTCTGGGAAAGCTGTGTCCAAAGAAAAAGGTCTTGCTATTGTATCAGCAGCACTAGATGCTGAACCAATTCAGACTGTTGGTCCTACTCCTGCTATGCCAGTTGTTCATCCTCCTGCGCCTAAGCTCAAAGCACCAAAGAGAAAGCTGAGGCTAACCGCTGGTTCAGATGATGAAAGTGTTGCAAAGGAACAATCTGTGGAAGATGCTGTGTTGCAATAGGAGACAACAAAATCTGTTGATGATGTCGATAACATTATCTTACGGGTGATTGCTGAAACCACTCAAATGGAATCAGGTGTCATGGAACCAGAGGTTGCTGGGGAAATAGTAACAGGAACAGACTTTGAGGAACAAGTGGAACCTAGGACTGAAGATATAATCATAGAAAATTCTGAGGAATCTATGACTATCGAGGATCTCTTACAACAAATTTCGGGTGATGCCCTGTTGCCATCTGTGCTTGCTGCAGAACCTACAAGGATAAATTTTAGCAATGGCATTTTTATTCCAGGAGTTGCAGAGGAGACTTGTACAAGGCAAGACTTCCTAAGATTGATTTAGCCGATAAAGGGAAGGCGCCCCTTGTCGAGGCGGAAGTAGTTAAAGGGCATCCGGCCCAAGAAATGGTTCAATTAATTTTCGGCGATATTGAATTTTTCATCCAGTTGAGGGAACAAGTAATAGATGAAGTTTCTGCTTTCCTTAATTCTTTTAGTCTTCGTCGATTACCAGTTCTGGCATTTCTTAAAGATATTACTGTCAAAGAAGGGAACGTCTTAACTTGGGCTGAAACAGACTCTGTTCAAATTGCTCTTCAACGGCGATTGTACATAGTTGCTAAGTACAGAGAACTTTTGCTGCGAAAATTTTTGGAGTCGCATAGAGCATATTTCAGTTTTGGACAACCATGATCAGCAATGGCACTTCAAATTATCGATCTTTTATCCATTGCTCACAATGCTGCGGTGAATGAGTTGCTGATACAGAGGAAAGCACACGCACTACAGTGGACAAGGCCGTGTTGCTCCATATTATTTGAAGGTGTTTATGAGCGCGGCTTATACATTCCCAGAAATCATAAAACAATTTTTTCGACATGTTGGATTCGACTTGTGCAATTTGTTGGAGGTTCTTGGTTGGTGGAAGATGGGTATGACAGATGGGTATACAAGTGTACCCCGGTTTCTCAGCTTTGGGAGAAATTTCCTGAACAGATTGAGAACTCTCTGGCACCAATCTGCCTTTTCCTTGAGCCAGTTCAGCGTTTTAGTTCTCTTTCATTGCCTGCTGTTATATCTTGGGGTTGGAACCGAGAATGTACAGAAGTGTTGCAGTTTTCCCTAATTGGAGGTTTACGGTCTGTTAATGCAATTAACCACTGCAGAGATATTATTGTCCCTCTTATGGATATTGAGATTATTCCAACTGGTTTTAGGGGATTGTTTCAGCGTTTTCTCAATGCAAACAGTTTTGCTACATTTTTGGGTGAACAGCCTGAAGAACAGGGTTTACCAGAAGATGAGTCATCTTTTTCTGATGTTTCAGTAGTTTATTGTTCTACTTCTCTCGCTGCAGATTTTCGTGTACAGATCACACCAATTGTAGATATTACATCAGTTCCAACAGATTTTGTTCTTTCTTCTCCGCATCAGAGTTCAACTTCTGCTTCCTCTATGCACTTTACAGATAACATTCTTCAAGGAACAGACATGGTTGTTGATCAGTCTCTCTTAGTCTCTACTGCTCCTACTGCTACAGTTTTCACAGAGTCGTTCGCACAGCTATGGGATTCTATCTCTCAGATATCTATCAAGCAGGTGCGGACGCAAAGAAGTCTTGACGATCTCAAGAGCGAGCTACTGTTTAAAATCGACAATCTTGCGAAAGCCTCTGATGAAGCTCGAGATCAACAGATTCAATACTTTCAGAATTCTCTTAAGAATGCTTTCCAAGAAGTCCGAACTCAAGGTGATGTTCTGTCAGTTAAATTGAATGAATATCATAAAGGAACTCTTGCTCACCATGCTCTCGTCACTACTGAATTGGAAGATATTTGAAAGGAGGTCAAGGCAATGGATGAGCAGCTTGCTACTATTCGGAGTGAAATGCTAGACTTCCGTGCGCAAGCACAGGAAAATCATCTCAACCTTTCAACCCAACTTGGCTTCCTTGTTGATTATATCAATCGGGGTGGTGATGCCAAAAAGGGGGAAGGTGGTAGCAGTCGTCCTCAGCCGCCTCCGGATGATCAAAGTAGACCTAGTGGCGGCAGTGGTAGCAGAGGTAGTGGTGGTGCTGGTAGCAGTCAAAGAAGATACAGGGGTGGTTCTTCGAAGAAAAGTGGAGGTGTTCATCACAGAAGTGGAGGTGGTGGACAAGTTGGACCTATAAGACGGGATGCTGAATATTGGATTACTGGAAAGAGACAATTTTAAGGATATTCAGCTTTTTGTACAAATCTTTTGTACTTGATCATTTCGTTTATAAAGTGTTAGCAGACTTGAGCAATTTTTTTTTGCATCTATAAGTCATAAAGCTGCTAAGTTTTGTCATCATCAAAAAGGGGGAAATTGTTAAGATAAAATTTATTAGTTTTGTTGATAACAAAATAAGACCAAGAAATGACCTTAAGTTTTCGCAGAAGATTTCAGAAGTCATGACGTCATCCAAGTGTATTGAAGATTTCAGACTCCGTGACTTCACTCAAACGTATTGAGCTTTTCAGATGTCGTGATGTCACGCTTTTTGTTTACAGTTTCAGTTTTGAGAGTTCTGAGCTAAGCATTGACTTCTGAGTTGACCATTTGGGAATAGTTATTTAGACTTGTAGCTACAGTAAGAGATCTATTGATAGAGCGAAGTGTATTCAGACTGGAGTAACAGAGTGTGGTATATTGATTCAGATCTCAGTATTTCAGAAGTGGTTACAGAGCTATCAGTGAACATCAGATTTGAGGTTATCAGAAGTGTTCGACTCAGACTTAGGAACAATATATTTTCAGAAGTCGCAAATATTCAGATATGGCTATGTATTCTGTTGTGACAGCTTCGAAAACACAATCAGCGATGAGATAACCAATTACTTCAAATGGAGAAAGAACTGTTTTTAACGGAAAGAGTTTTCGGGCGTAAGGAACGAACAGATTCAAACGCTATCATATGTTTAAATTGGAAAGAATCAATGATCACGATTGAATCGTACAAATGCCTGGAATTAAGGAAACAATGTCAGAGCTATTTTGGGTAACAGTACACAGTACGCAGAGGACGTTATACGATGTTTACCCAAATATGGTTATACGACAATTCAGCCCTGACGAAGCGCAATTTACCTTTAATGGAGCAGTGTATGCGGTTTTATGATACGATGAAGATATGCAGAGGAGAATATTTCTGACCGTTGAGAACAAAGAGTATAAATAGCTGAAGTTTCAAATGAAGAAGCTCTCTCGCTCTCCGTCCAATTTCTCTGTTGATTCTACGTCTTCATCACTCTTGAGCTTTTTGCTTGCCTGCGCTATCTCTCACGAAAAAACTCTCATACACTTACTGGAAATTGTCATTACAAAAATATCCTAAGTCCAGTGTGTAAAACTCGAAGAACATTCAGTTCAGATTAATAGAGTTAATCTTCGAGTTATCTTCTGGTTTACATTTGTAAACAGTTCTTGTTGATAAAAGAACCAGAAGATTTACAGTACTCAATAGTTGTGTATTTCATCGTATAATCTTTTTGAGTCTGTAACAAACGTGCTACGTAAAGCCGTTTGAGTAAAATCAAAGTGTTTGTAAACAGCAGCTGCGTCTGCATGTATTTGGAGATTTCTAGGAGTTCACTTGGAGCGTGGCTCAGTGACCGGGTGTTTACAGTGTCTGTACTCATCAAAGCCTTCTAGTGGAACCTTCCTGAAAAGGATGAAGGGGAGACGTAGGATTTGATATCCGAACTTCCATAAACAAATATCTTGACCTTGCACTTTTACTTACTGCATTTATTTTCAGTATTACACTGTTCATTGGTTAATCGAATTTTTCAGCACATTTATTGTTAGTCGAGAAATCAGCAGTTTGACTGAGATACCTTAAATCTGGTAACACAGATTTAAGTTAAGCAAGGCACTTGTAAAAATTGTTTTTAAGGTTTCGAAAATTTAACTAAGGAGTTCATTCAACCCCCCCTTCTGAACTCCTAAGGCTGTTTTCGATCCATATTGATCCTATCACGTCATATTCCCTTCCACGAGGAGTGGCCCTTCATCAAGAACGTGACTACAATACGAGATATACCTCCTTAGTTGTGAGACGTGGAAGACACTGTGGATTCTTGACATACTGGGTGGTAAGGCCAGTCTGTAGGCAAGTGTGCCTATTCTTTCCAAGATTTCAAATGGTCCAACATACCGGGGATTCAGCTTTCTGGCCTTATCAAATCGAACTACCCCTTTCATTGGATAAACCTTCAGATATACTTTTTCGCCTACCTCGAAGGTCAAGGGTCTTCTCTTTAAGTCTGCCCAGCTTTTCTGTCGATCCTGGGCTGCCTTCAGTCTCTCCTTTATGATGGCTACCTTTTTCACTGTCTCCTAGACGAGTTCAGGTCCTTTGATAGTCTTTTCTCCAACTTCACCCTAATATAGCGTCGATCAACATTTCCGTCCATATAGTGCCTCATATGGTGCCATTCCTATGCTGCTGTGGTAGCTATTGTTGTATGAAAACTCTATTAAGGGTAGATCTTCGTTCCAATCACTACCGAATTCCAAGGTGCAAGTCCGCAGCATGTCTTCTAGGGTCTGGATGGTCCTCATAGTTTGACCATCAGTCTATAGATGGTAAGCCGTACTGAGTGTGACCTTACTTCCCATGGCCTCTTGGAAGCTCTTCCAGAAGCAAGATACGAACCTTGGGTCCCTATCTGACAGTATGCTGGTTGGGACTCCATGTAGTCTGACAATGTTGTCCATGTGCAACGAAGCGAGCTTATCCAGGCCGTAGTTCATTCGGATAGGCAGAAAGTGCACGGACTTTGTTAACCTATCCACGATTACCCATATTCCATCATAGCCTAATCTTGTTTTTGGTAGACCGACTACAAAGTCCATGGATATGTTTTCCCACTTCAATTCTGGGATTTCAAGTGGTTGCAATAATCCTCCAGGTCTTTGATGTTCTGCCTTGACTTGTTGACACACATGGCATCTAGCAACGAAATCAGCAACATCTCTTTTTATCCCATTCCACCAGAAGTGTTCTTTCAAATCTTTATACATCTTTGTACTCCCTGGGTTGTTTGAGAATTTGGATTTATGTGCTTCAGACATCACTTCCTGACGGAGGTTATCGACGTCGGGCACACATAATCTTCCGTTAATCCAGATGATTCCCTTTTGGTCTACTTGAAATTCCGACACCTTCCTTTGCTTGATCTGTTCCTTCAGTTTGGTCATCGAAGGATCTCGATCCTGATTGATTTTGACCAATTCTTTTAGGAATGGTTGAGCCGAGACTGAAGATAGTATCATCTTGTTCATGTTCTTTCTACTCAACGCATCAGCTACCTTATTTGCCTTTCCTGGATGGTAGTTTATTGTCAAGTCGTAGTCTTTCAAAATCTCGAGCCATCGTCTTTGTCTCAGGTTCAATTCCTTCTGAGTGAATATATACTTGAGACTCTGATGGTCGGTGAATACTTCACATTTTTTCCCTTAAGATAGTGTCGCCAAATCTTTAGAGCAAAAACTACCGCAGCTAGCTCTAGATCATGGGTTGGGTAGTTGTGTTCATGCGTCTTTAGTTGTCTTGAGACATAAGCTATCACCCTGCCATCTTGCATGAGTACACACCCTAGACCTCCTTTGGATGCATCGCTGTAGATAGTAAAGTTTTTGTCCCCTACGGGTAGCGTTAGGACAGTGGCAGATGCAAGTTTTGTCTTCAGAGTTTCGAAACTGGCCTCACATTCTTCGTTCCAGTTGAACTTGGAGTTCTTCTGGGTGAGTCTAGTGAGCGGTAAGTCTATTGAAGAGAAACCTTCAACGAACTTACGATAATATCCAGCCAATCCCAAGAAGCTTCTAACTTCTGTCACCGTCTTAGGTATAGGCCAGTCCATGATAGCTTCTACCTTCTTCAGATCTACTGACACGCCTGCTTCGGAATTATATGACCTAGGAATGCCACACTCTTCAGCCAGAATTCGCACTTCTTGAACTTGGCGTACAGTTGTTTCTTCCTCAGAGTTTGAAGGGTAATTCGAAGGTATTCTTTGTGTTCTTCTTCACTTGGTGAATACACGAGTATATCGTCTATGAACACCACTACAAATTTGTCAAGGAATGGTTTGAATACCCGGTTCATGAGATCCATGAAGGCCGCTGGTGCATTGGTTAAACCAAATGGCATCACCGTGAATTCGTAATGACCATATCTTGTTCTAAATGCAGTTTTAGGAACATCCTCAGCCTTGATCTTTAGTTGGTGATAACCCGACCTCAAATATAACTTGGAGAAGGTTGTAGCTCCTTTGAGTTGATCAAAAAGATCATCAATTCTTGGAAGAGGATACTTATTCTTGATTGTGATCTTGTTCAACTCTCTGTAGTCGATACACAATCTCATAGTTCCATCCTTCTTCTTGACGAATAACACTGGAGCTCCCCAAGGTGACACGCTGGGTCTGATCTTCTTTTTGTTTAGCAGTTCTTGTAGTTGATCCTTGAGCTCCTTGAGTTCTGCAGGCACCATCCGGTAGGGTGCCTTGGAGATTGGCACTAGGTTGATTTCGAACTCAATTTCTCGATCGGGCAAATTTTCCAGGTAAGTCATCTGGAAACACATCTGCGAACTCTTGTACCACTGGGATGTCTTCTATCTTGAGTTCGCCTCCTTCTTTCACTTCGTGGATCGTTGCCAAGAAAACTTCTGCTCCTGACTTCATGGCAGTCCATGCTTGGGTAGCAGAAAGTAGGGACTTTTGCTCCTTGTTCTTACCATAGTATATCAGCTCTTCTTGGTCAGGAGTTTGGAGTTTTACACTCTTATCTCGGCAATCTACCAATGCATGGTTCATAGATAGCCAATCCATCCCTAATATGGCGTCAAACTCGACCATGTTGAGTTGTATCAGGTTTACAGAGAATGAATGGTCGTTTATAGATATCTTGCAGTCCCGATGGATCTTATGTGTTTCAATGGTAGTGTTGGTAGGAGTTGCTACTCTATATGGTTCACATAGAATTTCAGGCTCTAGCCCTAACTTCTTAGAAAATATCCTAGATACGAATGAGTGGGTAGCACCACAATCAAACAACACATAAGCAGGCAGCTTGTTGATAAAAATGATACCTGCCACCACGTCGCTGGCGTCTTCAGCTTCTTCTTGTGTCATTGCAAACAAACGAGCATTGGGTTTATCCTCCCTGGGCTTTGGCTTGTTTGGAGCCACATTGCTCGATCCAGCCTTTGGACCTTGGTTTTCCGGACAATCCGCAATTCGGTGGCCCAACTTTCCACACTTAAAGCATGCACCGCTCTGCTTGCGACAATCTCCACTATGAAGATAACTGCAAAAGGTGCAAGGTGCCAACATTTGGTTGTTCGATGCAGATGCTGATCCACTGTTGTTGAGGTTTGGCCGCTTGGTCTTAGGCCCACCGTGTGAAGTCTGAGCATTGAGGGGGCGTTTGTTCTTGTTGTCAGCTTCCCGCCTCTTTATGTCAGTCTCTGCTCGGATTGCAGCTCCCATTAAGTCCTCAAAGCTTGTGGCTTGGTAGACTGCAAGGGCTGACTGGATACGGCTATTCAGACCCTTCTTGAATCGGTGCATCCTCAGAGTATTATCTGTCATGATCATTGGGACATAGGTGTCCAATGAGTTGAACTTGGATGTATACTATACTACCGACATGTCTGCAGTCTGGGTGAAAGTCTCAAATTCGCTGAGACATTGCATTCTAACTTCCATGGGAAAGTATTGTTTCAGGAATGCTTCCCGAAACCTTTGCCACGTGATTTGTCCATTTGCAGTCATGGTTGGCTCGACTGCTTCCCACCATTTTCCAGCTTTGCCGTCGAGGAGTGGGGTGACAACATCTACCTTGACAGCGTCTGGGACTTCCAGTAGTCGAAGTTGCGTTTCAATATTCTTCATCCAAGTCTGGGAAACTTCAGCGTCAGGCTCCCATTGAAGGTGGGGGCTTTGTTCTTGCGAAGGGACTCGTAGTAGTACTTAGTCCCACGAGGTGGAGGAGTAGTAGGAGGATCTTGGTTGTTGTTGGGGTTGACCAACCCCTTAAGAGTCGTGGAAACTATAGTAGCTATTGCCATCAGGTCTTCTCTGCTAAGACCAGTTCTTGAATTTGAGGATCCTTCGCCTCCATTGTTACTATCGCTTCTTTTCTTGCCTGCCATATTCTGCCATAGGAAAGCTTACTAAGGATGGTGCGTATAAATGCAAAGCAATCGAGAATACCATATCACGAAGGGATAAGAAACTATAGTAGTCTATTGCCATCAGGTCTTCTCTGCTAAGACCAGTTCTTGAATTTGAGGATCCTTCGCCTCCATTGTTACTATCGCTTCTTTTCTTGCCTGCCATATTCTGCCATAGGAAAGCTTACTAAGGATGGTGCGTATAAATGCAAAGCAATCGAGAATACCATATCACGAAGGGATAAGAATTTTTTGGATAGAAAAATGAATGGAGTATAAATTCAGAAGGTAAAACACATTCTATTCCTCAACAATCTCTCCCTCGCCTAAAGGAATATCCTCAAGTCATTCTTCTTCCAGTTCTTCCTACGCTTCTTCCTCCCATTCATCATCGAATGGAGCGGGAGCATCGTTGTCTTCTTGTATACCTTGGATTGTTTGTAGTAGGCTAGCTTTCTCCTCTACCAGGGCCTCAATGATAAGGTGTTGCTCTTGAATCGAATCTTCGGCTTCTTGGATACGAGCCTGCAGCTTATGGTGGCACTCCATATGGCTTTCCCTAGCCTGTTGCTTCTTTGCCTTCATCCTCTCAATTTTCTTTGTCATACAAAGGCCTATTCCAGTAAGTCCGGCAATGGTCTTGTGGGAGGCTTCTAGTGCTACTTGGGTACTCTTATGCTCTTTCTTAGCCTCAACCAGCTGAGAGATACATCGATCGAGGCCTTTATGGTACAGGGCCACCGTATTTCGTAGGCTATGGTTATCACACCTCTGGATTTGTAGATCTCTTTCCAGGTTGGATACCTTCTTTTCCAATCCTTCCTTTATAGCAGCTGTCTCTCGCCTCTCGATTGCTAGTTTGGCTCTAAGACATCTAATCATGCGGCTTTGGTTGTCAAGGGCTATTTTCTTCATGCGAAGGGCAGCAGCAGCACGAGTACGGGGGACAGAGGGAGTCATTTCCTAAAATCAAATATATTTCCAAAATAGAAAGTTGTGAGATTATTCCATAAACAGTTAGCTCTAACCATAGGGATTACAGAACAGTTGACGGAACTGAAATCGGAGTCATGTTTAAAAAATTATTGAATTTTCAAATATTTTCAAAAACGGCAAAAACGCGATTTTGGAGGCCTAAACGAAGGAATTTGGCCGAAAAGCGGCTTATGTTACAACGAAGTGGTGAGTATTGCTCGTTGGGCCGTTTTGGATGGGGTAGCACTGGTCTCATGCCGAAATCTGAAAGTTCGTCCCGGACCTTGCAAAATTTCAGATTTGGTTTCCCAGCCGGATTATGAACCTCGTGAGCTCTGATACCACTAAAATATCACGCCCCGGGACCGAGACTCATGACATCGACAATATTAAACAATTATAAAATTATAAAACATTAAGCCTCATAGTATAGCTCAAAACTAGTCTGTTACATAACCGAAATATAATCGTTTTTACAACTGAAAATCAGAGTCTGAAATAACAGAAATGCGGAAGCGAAATTTACATCAACAAAACTAACTGAATCTTCACCAGCCCCAGAACAGCTCTTGTTCCTCTTCTTCGACCTGTTCTTCGTTCTTATCTGGGTGGGAGAAGTAAGGGGTGAGTGTTGGGGAAACACTCAGCAAGTGGGGGATACCATTCGAGCATAACAGAATATACATATACTGAATAACAGATTTCAGAACAGAGTATAAACAGAACAGAGCATAGCATAACATGTAGCACTGATAGTTACTTCGTGTCTATGGTTTATTGATCAGTCCCTAATTTTTACTCTTCTAAGGGGTCGAGGCCATAGTTACACCACGTAACTCAGAGTGCGGAATATTTCATAGACCCATATTACGACAGAAACATCAGTGATAAAACAGAGCATAATTCATATCATGAACTTGACACGAAACGGAATCTGATACGAAACAAGCGCTCGAACAGTAATTCAAAACAGGATTTCGCAAAAGCTCACTTACAGTCTGCTGAAATTTCTTGTCTGGTATGCGGAATCTGGTATAGCTTGTGCAGGATTGCAATTCGAAAGCTTACTGGTATTATACTGAGTTTTTGCGGAATGAGTATGATTCATCTACTGCCTAAATGAGGTATTTATAGGTGTGGGAACAGGGTAGTCAAAGGTCAACATTTACAGCCTTAATTTCCTGATTTCATGGTCATTAAAATGGCTGTTACAATAGTAACGGTTTAGGCATTGAACTGGATAGCTTAATTGGCCATTAATCTCTCTAAATTGGCAGTTACGAATGCGAAAAGCTTACTGAAATTCGAGGGCGGAGTTTTCATTACCGAATCTGAATTTACGTCGCCAAATCTGAATTTACGTCGTCGAATCTAAGTTGACTTGGTCAAATCTGAGTTGACCGTCCAAAGTTGAGTTGACTGTATCGGATCTGAGTTGACTGTTGACTGTCTAGATCTGAGTTCACTGTTAACTGTCCAGATCTGAGTTGACCGACATGAATCTGATTTGACCGAACCGAATCTGAGTTGACCGACACGAATTGAGTTGATCGAACCGAATCTAAGTTGACCGACACGAATCTGAGTTGACCGACACGAATCTGAGTTGACCGAACCGAATCTGAGTTGACCGACACGAATCTGAGTTGACCGTCGTGAAATTTTATTTTTTTTCCTGGGTTTTCACAGTTGGTGCCAGGGACAGCCCCGATTTCTACAGCTTCGTATCGTTTGGCGCCAGCTGAGTTGAAGAAACTCAAGGATCAGTTGAGAGATATTCTTGAGAAAGACTTCATCCGACCGAGTATGTCGCCTTGGGGAGCTCCGATTTTGTTTGTGAAGAAAAATATGGATCTATGAGGATGTGAGTAGATTTTTGGTAGTTGAACAAAGCAACGATCAAGAATAAGTATCCGTTACCGAGGATTGATGACTTGTTTGATCAGTTACAAGGATCGGTCGTATACTCGATGATTGATTTACGCTCTGGCTATCACCAGTTGCGAATAAAAGACGCTGATGTAGCGAAGACAGCTTTTCGGACGAGATACGGGCATTATGAGTTTCTTGTGATGCCGTTTGGGTTGACGAATGCCCATGTTGTTTTCATGGATTTGATGAATCGGGTCTTCATCGAGTATATCGATCGATTCGTGATTGTCTTCATAGATGACATCTTGGTGTATTCGAGGAGTTTCAGAGAGCATAAGGAGCACCTGAGATTGGTATTGCAGAAGTTGAGAGACTCGCAGCTGTATGCCAAGTTCAGCAAGTGTGAATTTTGGCTGGATAGAGTAATCTTTTTGGGTCATGTCATCTCTGCACAAGGAATTATGTGGATCCTAGTAAGGTCGAAACAGTTCTTAACTGGGAGCGACCTAGGAATGTCTCTGAGATCCGTAGTTTCTTGGTTTTGGCCGGCTATTATAGGCGTTTCATTGAGAAGTTCTTCGATTACAAGGCCGATGACGCAGTTGACTCAGAAAGACAGGAAGTTTGTTTGGACAGATGAGTGCGAGTCGAGTTTTCAAACACTCAAGGAGAAGTTGACCACTGCTCCTGTGTTGGCTTTACCATCTGGATCTGGAGGTTTTGTTGTTTGCTCCGATGCTTCTCTGAGTGGGTTAGGTTGTGTTCTGATGCAGAACGGGTATGTGATTGCATATGCGTCTCGACAGTTGAAGCCCCATGAGATGAGATACCTCGTTCATGATCTCGAATTCGCAGCGATTGTATTTGCCCTAAAGATCTGGCGTCACTACTTGTATGGTGAGGAGTTTGTGGTGTACACCGACCATAAGAGTTTGAAGTATATCTTCACTCAGTCAGATCTGAATATGAGACAGCGTCGTTGGATGGAGTTGCTCAAGGATTTTAGTTGTGAGACTCAGTATCAGCCTGGGCAGATGAACTTAGTAGCCGATGCTTTGAGTAGGAAAGCCCAGCCTGTGATGTTAACATCTTTGAGTATCTCGAGAGTCCACGAGCAGTTAGGTACTTCTGGTTGGCGAATCCAACCGAGTGATCGGTACTTTATAGTTTCTTCGATTCAGGTTGAACCACAGATTGTGATTGACATCAGGGAGACACAGAGGACTGACCCTTACATCCATGAATTGAAGATTAAGGCTCAGAATGGTCAATCTGATGATTTTACTGTTGCTTCTGATGGGTGTTTGAGATTTCGAGGAAGATTGGTGGTTCCTAACCTGATTGATTTGAAAGAGACTATTATGAATGAAGCCCATTGTAGTCGATACAGTGTACATTCGGGCGAGAGAAAGATGTACCATGCCTTGAAGTCTCACTACTGGTGGGAAGGCATGAAGAGCGACATTTCTGGTTTTGTTGCTCGATGTTTGAACTGTCAGCAGGTCAAGGCTGAAAGGATGAGACCTGGTGGACTGTTGCAGAGTTTAGAAGTGCCTCAGTGGAATTGGGATCACATCGCCATGGACTTTGTGACTCATTTACCTCGATCAAGTAGGGGATGCAATGCGATTTGGGTGGTGATTGATAGAATGTCGAAGTCAGCCCATTTCATTCCCTATGTTGTGAGGTGTTCGAAGAAAATGGCGAGATTGTACATCGACCATGTGGTTAGATTGCATGGAGTGCCTGTTTTGATAGTGTCTGATAGAGATCCAAGATTCACATCTCGATTCAGGAAAAGTTTGCAAGCAGCTATGGGTTCAAGATTGGATATGAGTACTGCCTATCACCCTCAGAAGGATGGCCAATCCGAGAGAACCATTCAGACTTTAGAAGATATGCTGCAAGCAATAGTGTTGGATTTCAGTGGTGGCTGGAAGGATACTAAATCCTTGGTTGAGTTTTCTTATAAAAACAGCTACCAAGTGACTATCGGGATGGCTCCATTTAAGCGTTGTATGGTCACAAGTGTAGATCTCCGATCTATTGGGAAGAAGTTGGTGAGAAATAGCTTTCGACCCCTGAGTTTGTGCAGCATATGAGAGATCAGATTTCGTTAATTTGAAGCAGAATGAAAGCTGCACAAGATCACTATGCTAGCTATTCCAACAGAAGACGCCGACCGTTGGAGTTTGAAGTAGGAGATCGAGTATTTCTCAAGATTTCTCCTTTCAAGAGCGTGATGAGGTTTAGATTTAAGGGTAAACTAGCTCCCAGATTTGTTGGTCCCTTCGAGATTATAGAAAGGATTGGACAGTTGGCGTATAGATTGCAGCTGCCTGATGAGTTAGCAGCGATACATGATGTTTTTCATGTGTCAATGTTGAGAAAATATGAGCCAGATCCATCCCATGTGTTGAGAACTGATGAAGTGGAGCTGGATCAGACCCTGAGTTATGTTGAATATCCAGTGCAGATTCTGGATAAAAGGAGAAATAGCTGAGGAATAAGATAATTCCGTTGGTGATGGTCCAATGGAGTAAGCATGACTGAGAGGAAGCTACCTGGGAAGTGGAAGAGAAGATGAGACAAGAGTGGCCTCATCTGTTTGAGCTGTGACAGCAGTGGAATTCCAGGTAATTTCTGGCTTTTGCTTCGTGTCTTGAGGATTGTTTTGTAGCTTTTGTTGAGTTTCGTTGGTTAGTTTTGGTGTTTTGTTGATTCTTCCCTGTGTTTGCCTTTGATTTCGAGGACGAAATATCTTAAGGTGGGGAGAATGTGAGGTCTGAGATTCGGAAATTAGTGATTAATCAGATTTTCTTAAGGATTAGTCACGGGAGTCGTGATTTTAGAATTTCAGATTTGATAATTTTGGTCGAACCTGGTTAGTTATTTTCAGATGTGACGTAGAGATGATCAGCTTTGAGTCGCTGGTCGCTATCGGGTAAAATCTGCGTCGAGTTTGGAGGAGTTTTGATTTTTTTCTATCGGGATCTGAATTTTGGAAGAATTCAGATATGAGGTATACTGGAGAGTGGGATCTGAGAGAACAGATGTGAGTTATCAGATTTGTGGCTAGCGAGGGGAATCTGTTAGCAGGTGCGCGAGGATGGGAGAATCAACGAGGAGAGGACACGTGTTAGTCAACGTTTCTGGATTGACCGGTGTTGTTAGCGTTATTCAGATCCGAGTGAGCGTGAGCAGATATGAGCACTGGGATCTGCTTCAGATGTGAAGCAGTGCAACGCCGTTTTGATTATTTGTGCGCGTAGCGTTGAAAACTCATATTTGAGTTAGTGCTGGATTCAGATTTTAGGACTTGTGCCTTAGCGCTAGGATCTGATACTGGGATCTGAATATGTCGGTGTTGACTTTCACTATAGACTTTTACTCGAGGATGTTGATTAACACTTAGCGTAATTCGAACCCGATATTTCTTATCGTCTTCCCCAGTGAAACCCTCGATAGTTACTGTTCACCGAACCCTTCTCCGTTAGATTGTCGTCGATTTCCTTCGTTGTTCGGAGCAAGATTGGTGGCACTGAGCTCGTCTTGCTTAGGCCTTTCGATTGATACCAGTCTGGAGTTGTATATCGACGCATAGGAGAAGCGCGAAGGGTTTACATTGTTCGAAAATTTTTGCGACAGTTGACCCGAGAGTTCTTTTGTTCATTTGAGCTTCTGGATTTGAGTTCCCAGGCAGTCCTGCTGTGGTTTCCGAGACCAGCGAGGAAGAAGATTTGAGAAGGCTGAGGTTGTCGTGCCCTGGTGAGATCTGTTGAGGTAGAATCTGAGATTTGAGGTACGAATCGAGCTTCTGTTAGCAGCTTTGGGCATAAGCGTTATTTCGAGGCATGATTTGTGTTCTGTGAATTCTGTGCTTTACGTGAACATATGTGGCTCACTGGTTGATTTAAATGTTCTGTTTACGTGAATTATGCATGCTTAAATCAGATTTGAATTTAATGGCATTCATGCATACATCTTGATCATGAGATTTGATTGATTACCGATTGAGAGCCACATTGTGACCGGCCGGCAGATATGTCGCGCCTGAAAGGCACAATGCTATCTTCAGAGTGGTGACCGACTGATTCGTCGTATCTGAATACCACCGAGTTTTGATGGTTAATTGAGTGGCCAGACCTGAATATCATGGACCGATGATTTCCACCGGCTGATTGGCTGTGCGTGGTACATAGGCTCACCTGATTTTCCAGCTGACTCGTTGGCCTAGATGACCGATTCTTTGACAGCCCCCATGCATTTCATGTTTTGAGATTTGCATGTTTATGATTTGATGTTGTCATAGTGCTCTTGGTACTGAGGTTTGACCTCATATTTATTTTCCTGCTTTTGTGTTCTTTGGTTCTGTGTTGCCCATTGCAGGAGTTGCAGGTAATCTAGCTGGCAAGAGTGAAACTCCAGCTAGTAGATCCCCGTTTGGTTGAGTCCCAGTTTATCTGTATTATGTATCGAACCAGGGGATGCTCTGAGTTTCTATGTATGTTTTGGGATCTGTTTTTGAGTTGAATGATTGTTGGATTTTGAGTTAAATCCTATTCTGAGTATGTATTATTTTGAATGTATGATTTTGAGTTCAGGCCCAAATATTTGCAAAATTTTTAAGCCCTATTTTTATGCTTCCGTGATTATGTGCTTAGTTGTGCTGTTAATCCCTGTTGATTAGCACGGGGCCTGACACCAACTCTGCGTACTGTGCAACTATACTCAAAGTAGCTCTGATCTTATCTCTTCAATCCACTCCAATGAATTTACCTGTAGGAAAGAGCAAAGTACCATTTTTATCCTTATAGGGCAAAAAGGGACGGTTTATATTAGTGGGACAAACTACATAGGCCTCAATAAAGCCAAACAAGCTATCCAATCCTACGTTCTCCAAATTATTATTCCAGACAGGTATACCACAAGGCATAGGATATTCTTTCATAACATAAGGATATAACGAGTTAACATCATAATAGCAAATTGTCTAACAGGATTTATGCAATTAAATCTCGATCGTTGATTCATCTAGAATAAGCATATGATAATATCCGAAACTCACATCTGTTTCAACACTGAGATCTGAAATCTGCTCTCTTATAAACACGCTTAACTTTCTTTTCTCTCGCATATCTTCAGATCTGAAACTCCCGTTTTGTCTCTTTTTATCTGTACCATTGTCAAATCTGAAGTCTTGTCTCATTTACAATTATATCCCCATTTTTGTAGAAACATAATTCTGCCAAATCTGAAATCTTTGAAATAACTGAATATCTGAAAAACCATAATCTGATCTGACTTTTGTTCCCGAGATTTGACAGATAACAACTGATATACTTGAATAGATTTAGTAATCAAATCTGAGTCTGTTTCTTATCGGATCTGTTAACGTAGCCTCTGAAACCAAATCTGATACCTTCTGATCTGATCTGATACAATGTACTGAAACTGATACTGAAATACTTGACCCGATAACTGTCATAACCCGAATACCCAAATCTGATATACTCTGATCTGAATTCTTCAACCCAAATAGCTGAGATCTGAATTCCTCTGTTAAATACGCTTCGCTCTTTTCTGATCTGATAAACTTATCTTGTTAGCTCAAATCTGATAATTGTTCTTCCTGATACAGCCATGAATACTAACAGTCCAGATCTGAAATACTTCCTTCTCTTCTGCGAATACTTAACATCCAGATCTTAGTCTTATGTTCAGTTCTTAGCCTTATTTTTGTTATCACCAAAACTTATAAATTTTATCTTAACAATTTCCCCCTTTTTGGTGATGACAAAACTTAGCAGCCTACGACTTAAAGAGATACGAAAGATATTACTCGAAGTCGCACTATATATTTAAATCTGCTAAGTACAAAATATTTGTACAAAAGAACTGAAAATATAAAAAATTGTTCAGTCTCCTCCAAGCCAGTATCTAAATCCTCTTTGTCTTGAACTACTTTGCGAACCACTTCCTCTCTTCCTCGAAGGTTCACTTCTTTTTCATCCACCAGGTCTGTTTTGATCGTCAGGAGGCGGTGGACCTCGGCTGCTACTCATTTCCCCCTTTATGGCATCACCACCCCTAAATGTAGTCAACGAGTTCAGATAACTGAGTGGTGAGGGTATTGAAATTCTCCTGTGCTTGCACACGGAATTCCATCAGATCATTCGAAAGAGGAGCTTGCTGGTGTTGAACCTCCTTACGAATAACATCCAGTTCTTGAGACAGTGTTGCTTTCTGAGCTTTCATCTCCTTATGGAGAACATCGGTTTGAACAAGAACAGCCCTGTCTTCATTATCAGATATGGTAAGAAATGATGTCTCAAGGCTTGAGATCTTATTAAAAAGTGCAGCCTTGAGCTTCTCAAGAGTATCTACAAAAATCCTTGAAGGCAACAGCTCCCACTTTTGAGAAATGGGTGCCTTGCGCTCGCGAACCCACCGATCAAATCCTTCTTGAACTGTCCACGAACCGTTGGTCAAAAACAAATACCTAATCCAGCAGGTAGACCTAATGTTTGTATTAGATCGGGCAATAACTGCACCACGATCTATATTGGCTCCTTCAAACAATCTTGAGCTGTACGGCCGTGTCCACTCAATTTTGTGCTCCTTCATCTGCTTCGACAATCTCTCCAATGCAATATGGTGAGCATCGGAGAGCATATCCGGAACTTGAAGATCAATTGCAGTGGTGAGCGTGCTGGATTCAAAATTTTTATGCCGAGCTTCCAAAAATTTTCTCAACAACATCTCCCTATACTTAGCTATTATGCACATCCGCCTCTGAACAGCTGTCTGAAGAGAATCTGTTTTTGCCCATTGTAACATCTGTTCTTCCTTGGCTACCATATCTGAAACTGATCCCAAAACAGCCAATCGGCGAAAAACAAAAGAATAAAAGAATGAAACAACGTCCGCTATAACTCTTTCCCGCAACTGTACAAGAAAATCAATGTGACGCCCATGCCCATGGGAGCCAACGGATTTGCATAAAAATAAATAAAAGAGAAATGGAAGGGCTGAAATAAAACATTGTAAGCCGTAATTCCTTACAAAATAAAATTCGAACTACCAACGATTTGCGCCAAATAGTAATAACAGATTTCAACAAACAGACTTGAGATACAAAATGAAATTGCGAAATTACAACTTCTGGAACTCTATCTAAATTCACTATTGTTGTAATAGATCTTAATACAGGTTTGACCAAAAGATCAAAAACAACAATAACATCATTGCGGAACCGCCGGCCTTCGATAAACACCCACACACCACAGCTGGATCAGCTCCCGCCTCCCGCCTGCCCCAGATCTGACTCACCTGCACCAAGAAAGCTAGTGAGCCTAGGGGCTCAGCAAGCAAAACTGAGAATAACAAGAGCACAATATGCAGGCAGGCACAATACATAAGATATCATAAAGGAAGTCATTTAAACATAATTAAATCGTAAACATCTGCTCTGGGAGAACTCGGATCTCAACATTATTTTCTTTAGACTTATGGCTCAGAATCTCTCCTTAAGTCCCGTTGCACTTGATCAAGCTATTTCTGAATTCAGTTATTCGCCCTGTATGAAGGGGCAACTGTCACGCTCGACTGCTGCTCACCCTTCCTATGTGGACCGTCTGTTATCTTTCCATAAATCTTAAAATCTGAACATTTTCTTCCTTTAAACAACATCTGGATGAAATCAGATTCAACATCGGGGTTCACTTCATTTTAAAACTCATTTTCTCACAAAATAGCATTTTCACTGAGCAGCCAGTTAGGACTAGGGAGAACAAATGTCTGAATGAAACAGTGTCTGGGTACAGGATACAATTCAGATGTTAGAGACAGTTGTGACTCTAGGAACACCAGCGCTAACAGGAAGTTCATATGTTAGAGTGTAAATGTTGTCGCTAGCGAGGGATTCAGATGTCGCCAGAGGATAGCGTTTAGAAACAGATGTCTTTCTATGAAGTAATAATGTATAGAAGTAACAACAGACATTTTAAAACTCTATTTTCTCACAAAATAGCATTTTCACTGAGCAGCCAGTTAGGACTAGGGAGAACAAATGTCTGAATGAAACAGTGTCTGGGTACAGGATACAATTCAGATGTTAGAGACAGTTGTGACTCTAGGAACACCAGCGCTAACAGGAAGTTCATATGTTAGAGTGTAAATGTTGTCGCTAGCGAGGGATTCAGATGTCGCCAGAGGATAGCGTTTAGAAACAGATGTCTTTCTATGAAGTAATAATGTATAGAAGTAACAACAGATTTTGGCCTCGGTCAACTCAGATGTCAACGAATTTAGTTGGTCAACTCAGATGTCAACGAAGACAACACTATACACAAGGCTGTTTAGATGTCAATACAACTAGATTGGTCAATTCAGATGTCAACGTATTGGATGGGTCAACACAGATGTCAATACAAAGGTAAAATGGTCGATAACATGAAATCTGAACAAACTTGGATATGAAGCAAAACTGGATAATGGTATAAAAACATGTGTTACTGTGAAATCTGGTTGCTAATATACAAAACAAAAATCTGGATATAGAACTAGTGCTGCAGTATTACAAACGACAACCAGAGATACCAGTTCTGCTTATCAAACCAGAACAACATCCCGATTCGACCAGCATCACCGATTACTTGGATTCAAGTTCAAACACTTCCATTCACCAGAAGAAGAACTTTGTGACTATACATTGAAATGGAATATGTCATGCTCAGCAATGTAAACAACATCTTTTGCGTAAAGCAGATTTTGAGTTTCCGACGGAAACTAACTGTGAACCCGAAACAACATACATATTTTTCAAAACCAACAGAGGCATGAACAATAACTGAAAGGGATCAATATATACTTTCATGGTGTAGCAAGAATCAGATTTACTTGCCTTATCACTGGGAAACACAGAGCACAACAGGTCACCACAGCAAGTATCCTCAAGCACAACGACGAGCTCCACTAGTTTTAGATGAAAATGAAAGTTTCTTGCAAATAATGGAACTTATAGTTCATAAAGACAATAGGCATGGGAGTTGGTGGGTGTCAGGGGAAAACACTTGAGTAGTCATGGTGTACCATGCTTAATTCTCAAGATTTTATTAAAAGTTCCCTGTCACTATTTTAATTTGTGAAAGCGTTACTCAAATCTAAAAAAATGAACCATTTCCCATCCCGAAATTGTTTTATTTGTGAAATCTGAAATAGCTCGATTTGTGCTCAGAGTGACATCTGTTCAGACCTCTGCACCGTGTCTAAACTCTGAAAATAAGAAATCAACTTTCAAATAAACAACCAAGTTGAAGTCTGAGATTTTGAAAGGGTCCTTAAATTAAAAAGGACTAGAAATTGTGGTCCTACGGATTTTGGGGCGCTACAACTCTACCCATCTTATCAAAATTTCGTCCTTGAAATTTACTTACCGGACAAATCTGGGTAACGACTATGCATATCAGCTTCTGTTTCCCACGTAGCTTCTCGTTCGGTTTGTTTAGACCATTGCACTTTAACCATTGGAATACTATGGTTCCTTAGTTTCCTAATTTCCCTAAGAAGAATTTTCTCGGGCCTTTCTTCATAACTTAAATCTGGTGCTAAGTGAATTGGCTCAGCGCTCAATATGTGCGACGGGTGGGGAACGTACTTCCTCAAAGCTGAAACATGAAATACACTATGCACTGAAGACAGATGTGGAGGCAGTGCTAATCGATAAGCCAGCGTTCCTACTTTATCCAGAATCTCATAAGGGCCAATATATCTGGGACTCAGCTTTCCCTTCTTACAAAAACGCATCACTCCTTTCATTGGAGCTACTTTCAAAAAGACGTGATCACCAACATCAAAACTCAGCTCCCTTCGTCTATTATCTGCATAACTTTTCTGTCTGCTTTGAGCAGCTTTCATTCGTTCCTTAATCTTTCTAACAGATTCCACTGTTTGCTCTACCAAGTCTGGTCCTAAACTATCTCGCTCTCCTACCTCACCCCAATGAAGAGGTGTTCTACATCTGCGACCATAAGAGCTTCATATGGAGCCATCTGTATCGATGCTTGAAAACTGTTGTTATATGCGAATTCTACCAACGGTAGCTTCAGATCCCAACTTCTGAGAAGTCTATGATACATGCTCTAAGTAAATCTTCTAGAATCTGGATCACCCTCTCTGATTGTCCATCAGTCTGGGGTGAAAAGCTGTGCTAAAGGTCAACTTAGTACCTAAAGCTCTATGCAAACTCTTCCAGAAAGCCGATTTAAACTTGGGATCTCTATCTGATACTATTGAAATGGGAACGCCGTGAAGCCTCACTATCTCCTTCACATATAACTCTGCGTATCTACTCACATCAAATGTTGTCTTTACTGGCAAGAAGTGAGCAGACTTAGTAAGTCTATCTATTATAACCCAAACAGAATTGTACCCTTGGGTAGGTCTGGGTAATCCAATCACAAAATCCATAGCTATACACTCCCATTTCCACTCTGGAATAGGTAATGGCTTCAGCATTCCTGCTGGTCTCTGGTGTTCAGGTTTCACCAGTTGGCATGTTAAGCACTCAGAGACAAATCTGGCAATATCTCTCTTCATTCCTGGCCACCAATATAACTTCTGGAGGTCTTTATACATCTTAGTACTTCCAGGATGTACAGAGTATGGGGCTGTATGGGCTTCTGCCATCAAATCTGATCTCAGGGTGTCTAGTTGGGGCACCCACATCCGGCCATGAAATCTGACTACTCCTTCTTCTGAAAAATAGAGGTTGCTGCCTCTCTCTCTATCTTGTTTCACCCACTTCTGAAGTTGCTCATCCTTCAGTTGTCCGTCTCGAATTTGGTCTATCATATTTGAGTGAATGGTGAGATCTGCCAGCATCATAGCGCTGTCTTTGGGCACTAATTCCAACTCAAACTTCTCAATCTCCTGAGCCAATGGTCTCTGGACAGATAGCTGGGCTAATCCAACAGATTTTCTACTTAAAGCATCTGCTACTACGTTGGCCTTTCCTGGGTGATAGCTGATGGTGCAATCATAATCCTTTACTAATTCTAGCCATCTCCTCTGCCTCATATTTAATTCCTTTTGGGTGAAAAAGTATTTGAGGCTTTTATGATCCGTGAATATCTCACACTTTTCCCCGTAAAGGTAATGTCTCCAGATCTTCAAGGCAAACACTACTTCTGCCAGTTCTAAATCATGGGTGGGATAATTCTTCTCGTGGTTCTTCAACTGTCTGGAGGCATAGGAAATCACTCTACGATCCTGCATCAGTACAGAACCTAAACCCAACTTGGATGCATCTGTGTAGATAACAAACTTTCCTTGATCGGATGGCATGGTTAGCGCAGGGACTTCAATCAGTGCTTGCTTCAACTTCTCAAAGCTGAGTTGACATTCCGGAGTCCATTCAAACTTAATCTGCTTCCTAGTCAGCGTGGTCAAAGGAACAGCTATCTTCGAAAATCCTTTAATAAAACGCCTATAGTATCCTGCTAAACCCAGAAAGCTCCTAAATTCTGAAACCGACTTGGGAACTGGCCATTCTCGAACAGCTTCCACCTTTGCTGGGTCTACCTCCAATCCATCCTTAGATATAATATGTCCTAGGAAAGCCACTTTCTCCAACCAAAAATCACATTTACTGAACTTGGAAAACAAACGCTTATCCTTCAGAACTTGAAGCACTGTCCTCAGATGGTTTACATGCTCGAATCTAGTCTTGGAATACACTAAGATATCGTCGATGAACATGACTACAAACTGATCCAAAAAGGGTTGAAAAACTCTATTCATCAAATCCATAAAAGCTGAGGGGGCATTAATAAGTCCAAATGGCATTACTAAAAACTCATTGATGGATCTGTGTAAACAGATCCTGATTAAGTTTTGAATTACACAAAACCTATTACTGTGTTTCTAACAATTCTACTTAGTGTACAGATGTTGTGTATCGAAGAAGGACAATTCAGCAGTAAGCTACAGTGTTCAGTAGTTGAAGCAATCGAAGAAGAAGATGAACAGTAAAAGTCTGATCGTGTGAAGATTGAAGAAATCTGGTTCACTAAATAGTTGAATTCTGGAACCAGTTGTGAAGAACAAAAATCAGCTGTTGTGCAAGCGTAATTGAACCAGACGTCGATGTGAAGAGGAATCTGGAATCAGCAATGATGACGTCAGCATTTCTATTGGAGGAAGCAGTGATCAGCAAAGATGACGTCAGCGTTGCTGATTGGAAGAAGTTATGATCAGCAGCAGTGACGTCAGCAGAATCAGTAGATGGATCAGCGATGATGACGTCAGCAGTGATTTCATCACAATCAGCAGTCGACAAGAAGCGTAAGAGCTGGATCAGCGATGATGACGTCAGCAGTGATGTCATCACAATCAGCAGTGAGCTACAGTAGAACCAGTCGATGGTATTTGAAGTTAGCGATAGCAAAACTATGTCGTTTGGTTAAATGGATACGACAGCGTTTTGCCTTTGCACTAAGGTTCAGTCGATGGATTTTGCGATGGTAATAACCAGCAGGTAGCTACAGTAAATCCAGACGCAAGCTACAGTGATCCAGTCGCAAGCACTTCAAGACCAACGTCTGGACAACCAGCTGCAGGCATATCTTCACCAGCTGGTCAACCAGTCGCAAGCTACAGTGTACCCATTCGCAGGCTACAGTGTTTTGCATATCCAGTCGAGAGGAAATCCAGACGCAAGAAAAGAAGACGTAGTGAATAGTTACAACCAGACGCAAAGAATCCATTCGCGAAGAAATTTAATAGATGAATTCAGCAGTAGCGCAAAGACAGAAAAAATCAGCTATTGCGAGTAAGATATTAGCAGAAGATTAATCCAGTCGCAAGAGGCAGAGTGTCCAGGAGTGAAGAGTGAAGTCTGGATAGTTGCAAATGAAGGTGAACCAGCTGTTGCGTGAAGTGTTGTGACGAAGAAAAGACAACAGCTGAGCGAACAGCTGTTGAACAAATTGTTGGAGCACATTCAGCTGTTGGAATGCAATCAACGCTCAAGATGGAAAGAATCAATGGCTGAGATTGAGTCGTGCAAAATGCCTAAATCAAGGGAACAATATTTGTACTATTCTGGGAAATAGTACAATATACAGAGGATGGTTGCACACATTTGGAAAGAAGACAAATTGGCCTTGACAAGCGCAGAAGGATTTTGAATCTACTGTCTAACGGCCATATTTGAACAGAGGCTATTTAAGGGAGAAGATTTGAAGGAAGGATTGATGATGACAGAGTTATGATACAGTAAGGATTCAAAAACAGAGGGAAGAAATTTTGGAGACGAAGCAGTAGACCGCCATTAGAGAGGAGCGCTTAACGAGTGTCTACTGCTGAGTCTTAATTAGCTTTTGTAGAAGCATTTCCCTAGTGTGTGAGATTCATTCTTTCGAGAGTTGTGCTTACACTGTAAATCTCACACACACATAGATTCATTCACATTCATTGTATAGTGAATGAATCTAAAACCCAATACAAATCAGATCCCGTCCAAGCACGACGACGTTAAACTCTGTGTTTTGTAGCCTTCCTCACAGAGGCGTTAAACAAGTGATTGAGTGAACAGCCAAGGGCTGGTATAGTCTAGGAGTTCTTGCAGCTGCTGGTTGCGGGATCGGTTCTGTACACGATGTATAGATCAAATCTTCTAGTGGAACCTTCCGAGGAGGAAGAAGGGGAGACGTAGACATTGAAGTCCGAACTTCCATAAAAAAATCAATTGTGTATTGTATTCTGTTATTCATTCAGCACTTGCATTTAATTTAGCACGCATAACAGATATCACACTTGCACATAGCAAACAGATTTCACATTATGGTTTTACAGAAATCTGTTTGCGCAAAGTTGTTTTAAAATATTAGGATTCAGTTCTGGTGTTTTACGCATGATTTTAATTCATACCAGATCTGTCTCCGGTGCTCTGTTTTTAATGTTCAAGAACCAGAGGTATTGCACCTCACTATTAGCAGCGCAAAATTTTTAATGGACATTTTAGCAGCGCTGGTTTAATCTTCAGTTGGTGGTAACCAGATTTCAAGTGGATCTTGGAAAAGACTACTGATCCCTTCAACTGGTCCAGATCCTCAATCCTAGGCATGGGATATTTATTCTTAATAGTCAATTTATTCAGCTCTCGATAGTCTATACACAACCTCAGACTCCCATCTTTCTTCTTAACGAACAAAATAGGGGCTCCCCACGGTGATGTACTCGGTCTGATAAATCATTTATCCAACAGATCTTGTATCTTTTCCTTTAACTCTTTCATTTCTGATGGAGCAAGGTGGTAGGGTGGTTTAGAAACTGGTGCTGCTTTAAATCGATTGAAATTCCAGCTCTCTATCTGGTGGTAGTCCATGTATATCCTCTGGGAATACCTCGGGAAATTCGTTTACTACCTCTACATCTGAAAGTTGGGGCTTACTACTCGATGCTAAAGTCGACAGGCTTGCCAAATATCCTACCCACATTTCCTCAAACAACCTTGAGCTTTAAGATTGAAATAATGCGAGGAATCTTACAAATCTGATTGGCCCCAAACGTAAACCAGTCTCCTCCTGGGGGTTTTACCACCACTGTTCTGAGATTGAAGTCTAGAATACTCCATACCGGGTTAGCCAATCCATTCCTAAAATCATATCGAATTCAGGCATTGGTAAAACAATCAAATTGGCAGTAATCAAATTCCCTTGAAGCCTAAGTTCTAAATCGCGAAACAGGTCATGGGATGCCAGCTCTTCTCCAGAGGGTACCGTTACACAAAATCCCATAGTTACATGGTCAGGTCTGATAGGTAACTTCTTAGTAACCACCGTAGAATCTGGGTTGGCTTGCTCAGCTGTCATGACGTAAGCTCTACTGGTCACCATCTGCTTTGTCTTCAAGCAATTTTTAATAACATGCCCTGGAAACCCACATTTGTAACAAACATATGTCCAACTCTACAAGGATCCGGGGTGATTCCTCTGACACTTGGGACACACTGGCCTGCTGTTAATAGCAAGGACTGCACTGATGGGTTGAACAGATAGAGGCTTCTGCTCTTGTGGTCGCTGCTGATTATTGTTCGGCTTCTTGGAGGGTCTCTGGTCCTTCAACTGGAAGACCTGTCTCTTCAGCTGTCGTTCCTCCATTACAGCCTTCCAATCTTGATCAGCTCTGAGAGCTTTGTCTACTGTGCTCCTGAAATCCCTGGGTTCAACCAGTCTAACATCATGTCTGAGCGCAGGCTTCAATCCATCGACAAAATGTCGCAACTTCTCTCTGGGATCTGCTCCAATCAATGGCACAAAATAGCACCCTCTCTCGAACTTCCGAATATACTCTTGAACAGACATGTCCCCTTGTTTTATAGCTAAAAATTCTCTTTTCAGCTCCGACCGCTGGTCCTCAGTAAAATACTGCTCAAAGAACACTCTCTTGAATTCTTCCCAGGAGAGGTTCGTTACATCCACCGTGAGCCTAGCTCCTTCCCACCAAATCATAGCATCATCTCTTAACATATAAATCGCACATCTGGCCCTTTCTAAATCTGGTGTCTGGAGATACTCAAATATCACCTCCATAGACTTTATCCAACTCTCTGCGACAAACGGATCCATTGAGCCACTGAATTCTCTTGGCTTCTATCTTCGAAATCTTTCCTGAGGGTCATCATGACTCAGTCCTCTGCTACTCGAAGATTGGCCATTGCCTCTGCCCGATTTCTCTACCAACAACCTAAGGAGTTGGGCAATACTAGCGTTACTATCAGGGATGGATTCATCTATCGGGGTGTTTCCTATTCCTCTTCCTCGTCCAGACATCTTAATCTATAGCCCGCAATCCACCACATATGAACATCAGAACATGCTAAAATCAAAAAGATACATGCTCTAAAACATAAAATAAAACTCACAGCTCTGGAGAAACGGTTGACGAAATCTGTCCCAACTGGAAATGTGTGTGTTTATCTCTGGACCATGATCTGATACCAAATTGAGACGCCCACGCCCATGGGAGCCAACAGATTTGCATAAAAATAAATAAAAGAGAAATGGAAGGGCTGAAATAAAATATTGTAAGCCGTATTTCCTTACAAAAGAAAATTCGAACTACCAACGATTTGCGCCAAATAATAATAACAGATTTCAAAAAATAGACTTGAGATACAAAATGTGTGAGACCTGTGTTTTCACAATCAGGTGTTGGTCGGGCTTGGACCAGCTGTTGGTCGATGTGCTTGGCATAGACATCGAATTTGCCTATGTGTCGGAATCAGCTGTTGAGTGATCGCGTCAGTTGTTGGTATTTCAGTCGTTGCGTTTGGTAGGAAGTAGTAGCAGTACTTCGTTAGATTTCAATCGTTGGTGTATTAGCGCGTATCTAGCTATTGCGAGAGACCAGCTGTTGCGAGTGATCAGCTATTGGTATTTTATTTGCGATGATCAGCAGAGAGCGCTAAGGGACTTTGAAGCGACGACGTTTTGTGAACAGGAACCAGCTGTTGGTTTCGCTAGCGTGTTTATTAGCGTGTATCGAAACTATGTCGTTTTGATAAGTTGTAACGACAACGTTTTGAGTGGAGCGCTTTGTACCAGCTGTTGGTTATGATAGACATCAGCTGTTGAGAGATCTCATGCGTTGCGGCTGCTGGTTTGTGATTTCAGCTGCTGGTTGGGAATATTAGTTGTGACGACTGTTTTGTCGGTGGAATCTGTTCCTGTTTCTTGTAGCTGTTGAGAAGTGTATTTAATAGAGGACTGGGCTGTTGTTCCTATTATTGGTTCCCCGATACTTAGAAATATTTCCTTCGTTTCCAAATCTTGTCGCGAACCCTAGTTACTGTTCACAGTAACCTTATCCGTCCTAATTTCTGGTGGTAGACAACTCCGAAGAGAGTGAGAGTGGTAGCGTTGGACTCCTATCGCTAAGGCGCTTCGTTTTATACCTCTTTAGAAGGCTTTGGAAGAGCTGGAAGAGGATTGCAGGATCGCTAAGACATCTCCCTTGTGTAGTTTGCTAGCGTAAGCGTTCCCTACCGTGCCAGTAGTTTCGTTGGGGTAAGTGAGAATTCTACCTTTAAGCTTTGTTAGAGCTTTCCGTTGAGTTAGGAAGGTAGATAAGAGCTGGTAGAGTTGTAGCTCCCAGCTGCTGTTGTTTTGTGTTTCGGATTTTGAGCAGTAGCTTGTGTTGGTTTAGCAGGTGACAGATCTGTGTTGCTCGGACTTCGTTGTAGCAGCTGTGTGTGGTAATTGAGCTCAGGATCTGGTGAGGTACGGATGTTGAGCTTACATTACGGCTGTAATTGACATGGATATTATGTTGTTTGTTGTGTGTGCATTGCTTGTTGTTTATATGTTGTTTAGCTGTTGCATTGCATACACACTATCATTTCCATTTCAGCTGTTGTAGCCGTCCTGTTGTTACTGCTGTTCTGATCTTACCAGGATGCGAGGGCGAGCGGCAATACCGCACTCTCATCTCCCTGCTGGTCTGTTAGCCCTCATGCGCAGAGTGGTTAACTACCACAGTTCATGGGTTGGGCAACAGCAGGTTGAGTTGTTGATGCATCTGGTATTCGGGTGTGGTGTAAAGATGAGCGGGTAATTCCCGTTCTTGTACACACACCAGTGGCCACCAATCTTCGCAGAATTTTTTGTCAGCTGTTGAATTGGCTCCCTTCCTTGGTTGTAGCCTTCTGCTGTTGCATTGTTCTTCATGCATAGCATTAGCATTATATCTTTTGCTATTCATTGCTGTTTTATAGTTGCTCTCCGTATGGGGTTTGACCCCTAGGTCCCTCTGGGGCTGTTGTGTTGTTTGCCTGTTTGTGGTTCAGGTTTTCCAGGTTATTCCGCTGGCCGTGGCTTTGACCCAGCTGGAGGTGTCCCAGGAGGTAGATAGAGTGTCCCAGTTATGTATAGTATTTGTATGCACTGTTATCACTTTGGGTGGGATGTCCCGGGTGATGCTTAGATCTATATAGCTGTCAGTCTCTTAGTACTTGTGTTGTATTCAGCCATTGGGCAATTTGTTGTACTTGACTGTTTATGCTGTTGTAGATTTATAAATTGGGATTATTTTGAGTATTGTGTATTTTAAATTATGTTATCTCTCAGTCAGGCCAAAAACAAAAATTTTAACCACTTTTTAGTTGCTTCCGCTTGTTTCGCGTGTTTTGTCTCTGATGTGAGCACGAGGCCTGACAAAATGCAATTGCGAAATTACAACTTCTGGAACTCTATCTGAATTCACTATTGTTGTAATAGATCTAAGTACAGGTTTGACCAAAAGATCAAAAACAACAATAACATCATTGGGGAACCGCCGGCCTTCGATAAACACCCACACACCACAGCTGGATCAGCTCCTACCTCCCGCCTGCCCCAGATCTGACTCACCTGCACCAAGAAAGCTAGTGAGCCTAGGGGCTCAGCAAGCAAAACTGAGAATAACAAGAGCACGATATGCAGGCAGGCACAATACATAAGATATCATAGTTTAAAGGAAGTCATTTAAACATAATTAAATCGTAAACATCTGTTCTGGGAGAACTCAGATCTCAACATTATTTTCTTTAGACTTATGGCTCAAAAGCTCTCCTTAGGTCCTGTTGCACTTGATCAAGCTACTTCTGAATTCAGTTACTATATGGATAAATTCTCCCTGTATGAAGAGGCAATTGTCATGCTCGACTGCTGCTCACCCTTCCTATGTAGACCGTCTGTTATCTTTGCCATAAATCTTAAAATCTGAACATTTTCTTCCTTTAAACAACATCTAGATGAAATCAGATTCAACATCGGGGTTCACTTCATTTTAAAACTCATTTTCTCACAAAATAGCATTTTCACTGAGCAGCCAGTTAGGACTAGGGAGAACAGATGTCTGAATGAAACAGTGTCTGGGTACATGATACAATTCAGATGTTAGAGACAGCTGTGACTCTAGTAACACTATCGCTAACAGGAAGTTCAGATGTTAGAGTGTAAATGTTGTCGCTAGCGAGGGATTCAGATGTCGCCAGAGGATAGCGTTTAGAAACAGATGTATGTCTATGAAGTAATAATGTATAGAAGTAACAACAGATTTTGGCCTCGGTCAACTCAGATGTCAATGAATTGAGTTGGTCAACTCAGATGTCAACGAAGACAACACTATACACAAGGTCGTTCAGATGTCAATACAACTGGATTGGTCAATTCAGATGTCAACGAATTGGATGGGTCAACACAGATGTCAACACAAAGGTAAAATGGTCGATAACATGAAATCTGAACAAACTTGGATATGAAGCAAAACTGGATAATGGTATAAAAACATGTGTTACTGTGAAATCTGGTTGCTAATATACGAAACAGAAATCTGGCTATAGAACTAGTGCTGCAGTCTTACGAACGACAACCAGATATACAAGTTCTGCTTATCAAACCAGAACAACATCCCGATTTGACCAGCATCACCGTTTACTTGGAGTCAAGTTCAAACACTGCCATTCACCAGAAGAAGAAATTTGTGACTATACATTGAACTGGAATCTGCATGCTCAGCAATCTAAACAACATCTTTTGCGTAAAACACATTCCGACGGAAACTAACTGTGAACCCGAAACAACATACATATTTTTCAAAAACAACAGAGGCATGAACAATAACTGAAAGGGATCAATATATACTTTCATGGCGTAGCAAGAATCAGATTTACTTGCCTTATCACTGGGAAACACAGAGCACAGCAGGTCACCACAGCAAGTCTCCTCAAGCACAATGACGAGCTCCACTCGTTTTAGATGAAAATGAAAGTTTCTTGCAAATAATGGAACTTATAGTTCATAAGGACAATAGGCATGGGAGTTGGTGGGTGTCAGGGGAAAACACTTGAGTAGTCATGGTGTACCATGCTTAATTCTCAAGATTTTATTAAAAGTCCCCTGTCACTCTTTTAATTTGTGAAAGCGTTACTCAAAATCTAAAAAAATGAACCATTTCCCATCCCGAAATTGTTTTATTTGTGAAATCTGAAATAGCTCGATTTGTGCTCGGAGTGACATCTGTTCAGACCTCTGCACCGTGTCTAAACTCTGAAAATAAGAAATCAACTTTCAAATAAACAACCATGTTGAAGACTGAGATTTCGAAAGGGTCCTTAAATTAAAAAGGACTAGAAATTGTGGTCCTACGGATTTTGGGGCGCTACAATCAATGTCGGCACAAATCAAATAAAACATCTCCCGGGCCGGATGCCCTTTTATTTCATCCTTCGGTACAAGGGGCACCTTCCCCTTGTCGGAAATAGCAGTCTGATGAAGGCTGGCCATGTACCAATCCCCTTCCTTGACTCCCTTAATCTCAATACCAAATCCAAACTTGATCCTGGTAGGCTCGGCAGCAGTAGTAGATGGAAGCATCATATCCTCAGGGATCTGCTTCAGAATATCATCAATGGACATCGACTCTTCATCAGACGTAGATTTATCAGTAAGTTCCAGAACCTTGCTAAAGGGCTCTGCGTCTTCAGAGTCATTAATCTTCGCAAGGCTCAATCCCTCATCAACTACTGGCTCTATCTCCTTCTCCTACTCCATATCTTTCTCAACCAGATGTCCTTATTCATTGGATAACACCTTGGAGCTGAGAGTAGGATCATCAGTAGAGATAGCAGAAACATCTATCCTGCTCTCTGTCTCCACAGGTTCAGTTCCAACAGTCTTCAGCACCACTGTTTCCTCTGAATCCGGTTCCTCTGTCTCAATCTCAGCAGTCTCCGTAATCACCTGGTGAATAATATTATCAACAATTTCATCATCAGAACCTTCTTGCAACACCAATTTCGTTGTTGGTGTGTGGCGTCGTTGAGCTCTAAGAGTCACAGCTGGTACACTAGATATGGGTTCCGGATCTTGTACCACTGGGACCATCGCCAAATCCTTTTCTGCGGAAGCAGATCTCCCCACAGCAGTCCTCTTCTTTTAGCAGTAGGCTCAACAACAACAGGAGCTGGTCTCCTCTTTGTTGCAGCCTTCTTAGCAACTGGTTCCTCTGGCTCATCCTCGTCAGCACCAATATTTTTATTCTTGGCAATGTACGTACCAACAGTTTTCACTTTGTGAATTTTCTGTGGTGGGAATGTCTTCGCCTCTCCCAAAGTCAGATTTGGAGCAATCTTCAGCAAGACACAGATCTAAGCGGCAAAGCCCTTGGCTTGCTTTGAGGTCTTGGTCACCATCTCCTTCAAAATATCGAACAGAATCTTGCTCCAATTGATTTCAGGCCAAATTGAATGGCCGTCATCAGAATAAATCGCTCATGAGTGACAGCTTCAAAGGACCCATCCTCGACGGTAACAGATTTCGCCAAGATGTCATTCAACAGATTAAATTCATACTTCATCTCCCGCTTATTACAGGAGGTCTTAATCGGCTCACCAGATTTAGAAAAAATGCTCCTTGCATCATACACCAAATCCTTCGGTACTTCAGTCATATCTGTCAATTCTTCCATCGGCAACTCAAACACACCGGCAAACTGTTCCTCAGATATTCCAACAAACTTGCCCTGAACGGCACTGATAATTTCATTTTCCCTGACAGCGGCAATATCAAAGAACTTTTCCATTTCTTGCTCATACAGAACAGAGGGACATCCCAGAAAACCTCGAAGATTGGTAGATTCTAGGACTTTGAACATTGCAACCATGCCTTCTTCAGGAAATGTCAGCACTGAGTCAAAGTTCACTTGAATAGCGTTCGCAATCAAAGATGATGCCATTGCAGAAGATTGATCAGACGAAGAAAACACGAAAGATAGATAACCTACAAAGAGAAAGCACTGAAAGCAAGAGAGCTCGAGAGTAGTTTTTTGCAAGGTAAGAGATAAAAAATAATTGAAACGACGTATATAAGAGAAAGAATATGAAACGGTACGTGTAGCGCCCCAAAAATCCATAGGACCACAAATTGTTTAGCATTTCTATTCCAAGGGCTGATTTGAGATTTCAAGCGTTCAGATTCCAGTTCAAATCTAATTTCTTTCTATTCTTCCAGCTTAGAAGCAACGGCCCAGAAGGCTCCGGAAGTATTTCGCCCCAAGCACAAATCTGAAATGGTCCAGATCTGAAGTTCCTTTAGAAATAAAACGAATGCAGTTGGGAGATATGATAAATTGTTGTAGCAAGAGTTTAAAAATAAAATAGTAGTAGGGAGTTTTTAGCAAATCTTTTAAAGAGGACAAGGAGTGGATATGGCAACCATGCCTACTCAAGTGTTTTTACCTACTACTCAATCATGCTCCCACGTATAAAATGGTTTACATGATATTCTGGATTCATTTTGGATTGCTAGAAAACAGAAGCTCTCAGAAGTTTGCTTGAAGAGAATTCGAACCGAAACCGTCTGCACGTTGTGACCTTCATTCAGGCAAGTAAATCTGATTCTTGTTGCATCTGGAAAACATATGTATTGCTTCGTTGTTTTCTGTGTATCCTTGCCTGTTGCATGTTCCAGTTCGAGTTATGTTTAAGTTTTGGATTCACTGCTGTGATGCTTTAGTTTGAGGAAACTCACCAGTTAACTTTTAGTAAGCAACTGCGTTTTCAAAAAGACTGAGTTGTACAGATTCCAGTTGAGATAAGTCAAGAAATGTTTCTCGTCGTTCCTATGTACTGTGAAAGTTCTGGACATTTAAGCTAAACAGATAGGCGACGCTGGTTCGATCGATATTTTTGTTTTGATTGGATAAGCGAAGCTAGTTTGTTTAGGAACTGTCGGAGTTGATGCAGTATTTTCATGTTTCTTAGCCAAGTCTGTTTCCTTTGCGTAAGCAGTGTCTTGGCCAAATCTGTTTGTTGGGTTTCTCATAGCCGAGTGACCTTCCAAATCTGAAATTCTTGCCCGAAGCATACATTACTGTTTTCTCAGTCAGATCTGTTTTCCTTGTCAAAATATGTTTTCTACGCCAAATCTGTTTACATAGAATCAGATCTATTTCACCTATTCGCAAGCTATTTCATTTAGCCAAGGTTGTTGTTCACGTCTGTGATCTTCTTTGCACACCTGAGATCTGTTTATATAGTCAAAGTCGTTCCTATGTGCATGAGATCTGTTTTCCTCAACCCAAATCTGTTTGCACTCTCAAGTCGTTTCTCTTCAGAGCTGGTCTTCGCTATCATCAGCTCAGGAGCAAACAGTTGTACACTCTGTAGTGTTTTTAAAGATAAAATGAGTTTCATTGCAGTGAATCTACCAGTTTTCAGTGATCGATCTTTGATCGAAAGCAAAGTAAAAGTTGTTTTAAAGTAAAGGAAGTAAAGCTTCAGTTTTAAGGACTTATGGCATAGAGGACCCGGTCAATCAGGAAGGGACATGATTATGGTATGAGTATAATCCCTTTGCAGAAGGGACAGGATTATAAGATTTCCGTAATCCCTTCACAGATAGTTACTGAATTCAGATAACATGCTTCATGCACTAGGACCACCAGAGAGCCTCTAGACCATAAGTCACTCAGTATAAAGCGAGTCAGATCTGATGTTCAGATCTGTATTTCTCAGTAGCAAGATTTGAGTTCAAATAGCTTCCTTTAAATTTATGTATTACGATTCAGCTATGTCTGCATTATGTGATCCTTGTTATCCTCAGTGTTACTTGTTGAGCACCTAGGCTCACTAGTTTTCCGATGCAGGTGAGGCAGCTCAGGGGCAGGCGGGTGGCACAAATTGAATCAGATTTGGGGGCTACGTGTGTTTTTCAATGGCCAGCTTGTCCGCGAAGTCATAGATGTTGTTGTTTTTCATATTTTGTCAAACTTTATTAAGATCAACAATAGAGAACTCATATAGAGTTCCAGTAGTTGTAATATCTGATTTTTTTTTATCAAAATCTGAAGTCTTATAATTCAAATCTGTTTATACTGTGTACCTTTGGCGCCATCTGCTTCATTTCAGTTTTGTGTAAGGGAATACAACTTACTCTATTTCGAATTTAGTCCTTATATTTCTTTCAAATTTTATTTACTTCAATTCCGTTGATTCCCATGGGTTTGGGCGTCACAACTTGGTATCAGAACATGGTCCTGAGATAAACACACACTTCCCAGTCTGGAGCAGCTTTCGCCGTCTGCATCTCCTGATTTGTGAGTTTTATTGTTATGTTAAGAGTTCTTTCTCTTATGAGATCTGATGTTCTTTTGTGGTGGATTGCAGGATATACCTTAAGATGTCAGGAAGAGGAAGAGGTAGAGGAAGCACCTGTGTAGAAGAACCTAGTCCAGATAGTAATGCTCGTATTACCCAACTCTTAGAGCTGTTAGTAGAGCAATCCGGCAAAGGCAATGGCCAATCTCCCAGCAGCAGGGGACCCAATCATGATGATTCCCAGGAGAGGTTTCGGAGATAGAAACCAAAGGAGTTCAGTGGTACAACAGATCCGCTTGTTGCTGAGACCTAGATCAAGTCTATGGAAGTTATTTTTTAGTACCTTCAGATTCCAGATCTGGATAGGCCTAGGTGCGCTATCTATATGTTAAGATATGATGCCATGATCTGGTGGGAGGGAGCAAATATTTCGGTAGATTTGGCCAATCTTTCATGGGAACAGTTTAAAAGAGTGTTCTTTGAGCAGTACTTCATAGCAGACAAGAGGTCTGAGTTGAAGCGAGAGTTCTTGACCCTGAAGCAAGGGAGTATGACTGTGTAGGAGTATATCCAGAAGTTCGAAAGAGGCTGCTATTTTGTACCTCTTATTGGAAGGGACCTCGAGGAGAAGCTGAGTCATTTTATGGAAGTATTGAAACCTACATTCAAGTTGAATGTCAGGTTAGCAGAACCCAAAACTTATAGGGAAGCAGTAGACAAGGTCCTGCGAGTTGAGAGGGACTGGAAAGATGTTGAACAGGAGAGACAGCAGAGGAGGCAGTCCTTTAAACCGACAGATCAGAGACCATTTAAGAAGCAGAATAAGAACCAGCAGCGACCCCAGGAACCGAAACCCATACCATCCCAACCTCTTAGTGCAGTACCCGTTGGAAGTAACAAGCCAGTTTGCCCCAAGTGTCATAAGAACCACCCGGGACAATGCAAAGCCGGCCAGAGTGGATGTTATAAGTGTGGTACTCAAGGCCACATCTCTAAGTATTGTGCCCAGTTGAAACAAATGGTTCCCAGTCAAGCTTACGTCATGACAGCTGAGCAAGCTAACCCCGATTCGACTGTGGTTACGGGTAAGATTTTGGTTGCTGGTATGTTTTCTTTTGCCCTGCTAGATTCAGGTGCGACCCATTCCTTTATAGCGGATGATTTTGCTAAGAAGTTACCATGTAAGCCGGAGTACTTGTCCATAGGATATTGTGTGACTGTACCTTCAGGAGAAGAGCTGATATCTCATAGTATATACCATGACTTAGAGCTGGAATTGCAAGGGCATGTAGTTACCGCAAACTTAATTGCTTTACCCATGCCTGAATTCGATTTGATTTTGGGAATAGACTGGTTATTTAAATATGGAGTAGTCATCGACTTTAAGCTTAGGACAGTGGTTGTAAATCTGTCCAAGGGATTTCAGTTTTCCTTCAAATCTGACCAGCTTCGTAGAGTTCCTCGCGTTATTTCGGCTTTGAAGGCCCAGCGCTGTTTGAAGAAAGGTGGAGTAGGGTTTCTGGTAAGTTTATCTTCCCTAACTGTTTCTATTAAACCAGAGCTAGAGGATATGGAGGTGGTGAATGAGTTTCCAGAAGTGTTTCCAGAAGACATCAGTGGATTACCTCCAGATAGAGAGATAGAATTTGCTATCGATTTAGTACCTGGAGCAGCTCCTGTTTCTAGACCACCCTATAGGCTTGCACCTACGAAGATGAAAGAGCTGAAAGAATAAATTCAGGATCTGTTGGATAAGGGATTTATTCGACCTAGTACATCCCCTTGGGGAGCCCCTGTTTTGTTTGTTAAGAAGAAGGATGGAAGTTTCATATTGTGTATAGACTATCGCGAGTTGAATAAGCTCACCATTAAGAATAAGTACCCCTTGCCTAGGATTGAGGAATTTTTTGACCAGTTGAAGGGAGCAGCAGTGTTCTCCAAGATAGACTTAAGAACTGGATACCATCAGCTAAAGATCAAAGAGGCCGATATATATAAGACAGCTTTCAGGACGCGATATGGCCATTATGAGTTTTTAGTGATGCCTTTTGGATTAACTAACACTCCATCCATTTTTATGGATCTGATGAATAGAGCTTTCCAGTCATTTTTGGATCAGTTTGTGATTGTATTCATATATGATATCTTAGTATATTCTAAGACCAGCTCCGAGCACTCCATTCAGCTTCGAATAGTGTTACAAGTTTTGAAGGACAAGAGATTGTTTGCTAAATTTAGCAAGTGTGAGTTTTGGTTGGAGAAGGTTGCATTCCTAGGTCACATTATCTCGAAGGATGGATTAGAAGTCGACCCAGCTAAGGTCAAAGTTGTGCAAGACTGGCCTGTGCCCAGATCTATTTCAGAGGTAAGGAGCTTCTTGGACTTGCTGGATACTACCGACGATTCATCAAGGATTTTCAAATAGAGCGGTTCCATTGACTTCGTTGACTAGGAAACAAGTTAAGTTTGAGTGGACCCCTAGTTGCCAACAGAGTTTCGAGAAATTGAAGCAAGCGTTGATAGAAGCTCCAGTACTAACCATGCCTTCTGAGCAAGGGAATTTTGTTATCTACACATATGCCTCCAAGTTAGGTTTAGGAGCTGTGCTGATGAAGGATCGTAAGGTAATAGCATATCCGAACAGCTAAAAATCCACGAGAAGAATTATCCTACGCATGATCTAGAATTAGCAGCTGTGGTTTTTGCCCTTAAGATCTGGAGACATTATCTGTATGGGGAGAAGTGCGAGATATTTACAGATCATAAGAGTTTAAAGTACTTCTTCACCCAGAAAGAATTGAACATGAGACATAGAAGGTGGATAGAGCTTGTCAAAGATTATGATTGTACCATTAGCTACCACCCGGGGAAAGCCAATGTTGTGGCAGATGCTCTAAGCAGGAAAGCAATAGTATTATCCCAGCTCACTGTCCAGCGACCATTGGCTAAGGAGATTGAGAGGTTTGGATTAGAACTGGTGTCCCGTGATAGTACAGTGATCTTGGAAGATCTCACCATTCGATCAGATCTGATAGACCAGATCCGAGAAGGACAGCTGTTAGATGAGCAGCTAAAGAAGTGGGTTAAGCAAGATGGGGAGAGGGGGAGTAACCTCTATACCACAGCTGGAGGAATTTTCAGATGTCAAGGAAGATTATGGGTTCCTAGCGTGGAAAACTTGAGATCTGATTTGATGACAGAAGCCCATACAGCCCCATACACAGTGCATCCAGGGAGTACCAAGATGTATAAAGATCTTCAGAAGTTGTATTGGTGGCCAGGCATGAAACGCGATATTGCAAGATTTGTTTCAGAGTTCCTAACTTGTCAGTTGGTCAAAGCTGAGCATCAGAGACCAGCTGGGATGCTAAAACCCCTGCCAATACCTGAATGGAAATGGGAGAGTATTGCGATGGATTTTGTAGTTGGTTTACCTAGAACTGTCCAAGGATACAATTCGATTTGGGTTATAGTAGACCGACTCATCAAATCTGCTCACTTCTTGCCAGTAAAGACAACTTATGATGTGAGCAAATACGCTGAGATGAGCAAATACGCTGAGATGTATATAAGCTCTCAGAAGTGTGCTTGAGGAGAATTCCAACCGAAGCCGTCTGCACGTTGTGACCTTCATTCAGGCAAGTAAATCTGATTCTTGCTGCATCTGGAAAACATATGTATTGCTTCGTTGTTTTCTGTGTATGCTTGCCTGTTGCATGTTCCAGTTCGAGTTATGTTTAAATTTTGGATTCGCTGATTTGATGCTTTAGTTTGAGGAAACTCACCAGTTACTTTTAGTAAGCAACTGTGTTTTCAAAAAGACTGAGTTGTACAGATTCCAGTTGAGATAAGCCAAGAAATGTTTCTCGTCGTTCCTATGTACTACGAAAGTTCTGGACATTGAAGCTAAATAGATAGGCGACGCTGGTTCGATCGAGATTTTTGTTTTGATTGAATAAGCGAAGCTAGTTTGTTTAGGAACTATCGGAGTTGATACAGTATTTTCGTGTTTCTTAGCCAAGTCCGTTTCCTTTGCGTAAGCAGTGTCTTGGCCAAATCTGTTTGTTGGGTTTCTCATAGCTGAGTGACCTTCCAAATCTGAAATTCTTGCCCGAAGCGTACATTACTATTTTCTCAGTTAGATCTGTTTTCCTAGTCAAAATCTGTTTTCTACGCCAAATCTGTTTACATAGAACAAGATCTGTTTCACCTATTCGCAAGCTATTTCCTTTAGCCAATGCTGTTATCCACATCTGTGATCTACTTTGCACACCTGATCTGTTTATATAGTCAAAGTCGTTCCTATGTGCATGAGATCTGTTTTCCTCAACTCAAATCTGTTTGAACTCTCAAGTCGTTTCTCTTCAGAGCTGGTCTTTGCTATCATCAGCTCCCAGTCCAGTTTTACATTTAGTAGTGTTTTTAAAGATAAAATGAGTTTCATTGCAGTGAATCTACCAGTTTTCAATGATCGATCTTTGATCGAAAGCAAAGTAAAAGTTGTTTTAAAGTAAAGGAAGTAAATCTTCAGTTTTAAGGACTTATGGCATAGAGGACCCGGTCAATCAGAAAGGGACAGGTTTATGGTATGAGTATAATCCCTTCGCAGAAGGGACAGGATTATAAGATTTCCGTAATCCCTTCACAGAGAGTTACTGAATTCAGATAACATGCTTCATGCACTAGGACCACCAGAGAGCCTCTTGGCCATAAGTCACTCAGTATAAAGCGATTCAGATCTGATGTTCCGATCTTTATCTATAAGTAGCAAGATTTGAGTTCAAATAGCTTCCTTTAAATTTATGTATTACGATTTCAGCTATGCCTATATTATGTGATCCTTGTTATCCTCAGTTTTACTTGTTGAGCCCCTAGGCTCACTAGTTTTCCCGATGCAGGTGAGGCAGCTCAGGGGCAGCCGGGTGGCGCAAGTTGAATCAGATTTGGGGGCTGCGTGTGTTTGTCAACGGCCAGCGTTTCCACGAAGTCATATAATTAAATCTGTTTATACTATGTACCTTTGGCGCCATCTGCTTCATTTCAGTTTTGTGTAAGGGAATAAAGCTTACTCTATTTCAAATTTAGTCCTTCTACTCGTTTACAGTGTTGATGTGACGTTTCGCATGATGACAACACACGTGTCAATCATCCGATGGCGCGATCAGATTTTGAAAATATTTTGAAATCATTTTGAAATTTTACCACGAGGGTGAAAAAGTAAAAACAAGAGTCATTTGACCATTACGTCACAACTATTTATTGTATCAGCTTGGGACTACCAGATCTGATCACTTATAAGCATCAACTGTGTATACGCAAAATCTGAATATATTCAGATCTCGCGCATTCAGTTGACTCAGCACTTATTAATTCAGATCTGTTGTTCCCTCTAAATCTGAGGTTTTCCCAACGCAATAGTTTACCAAATCTGAAGTACTCCTCATTCACACTAAACAGAAGACTCAGATCTGAAATAAACGAAAGTTGTTCAACCTGCAATTGTTAGCACAATCATAGATTAAGTCAGTTCTAAGAGACCAAGAATGTTTCGAAAATACGAAAACTTAGCGTCCAGTAGGAGTTTCGTGAAGATATCAGCAACTTGCTGATCTGTAGGCACATATTCCAGCAGGACGTCCTTCTTGAGCACATGATCTCTTATGAAATGATGCCTAATATCTATGTGCTTTGTTCTGGAATGCAGCATAGGATTCTGGGTGATTGCGATGGCACTGGTATTGTCACAGAGATTAGGAGCTTCAAAAGCATCAATGCCGTAGTCCTTCAGCTGGTGTTGAATCCATAAGATCTGAGCACAGCAGCTTCCAGCCGCTAGATACTCTGCTTCAGCTGTTGATGTAGCAATTGAATTCTGCTTCTTACTGAACCAGGAAATCAACCGATCTCCCAAGAATTGACATCTACCACTTTTGCTACGCCTATCAATCCTGCATCCTGCGTAATCTACATCACTGTAACCAATTAGTTGAAAACTAGAGTCCTTGGGATACCGAAGACCCACAATGGAAGTTCCATTTAAATATTTTAAAATCCATTTTACAGCAATGTAATGCGACTGTTTAGGCTCAGTTTGAAATCTAGCACACATACAGACAGCGAACATGATGTCTGGTCTGCTATATGTTAAGTTAGCAATGAGCCAATTATACCGTGATACAAAGATACCTCTATGGCTGTTCCAGTTTCATCTTTGTCCAATTTGATTGAGGCACTCATAGGGGTAGCTGCTGCTGAACAGTTGTCCATGCCAAATTTATTCAGCAGTTCTTTCGTGTATTTAGCTTGATTAATGAAGATCTCATTCTCAAGTTGTCTAACTTGTAATCCCAGAAAGAACATCAGCTCTCCCATCATGCTCATCTCGAACTTGTCCTGCATCAAATTAGAAAAATTTTGGCACAGTTTGGGGTTAGTTGACCCAAAGATAATATCATCGACATAAATCTGTACCAAGAGGACATGATCATTCTTAACAAATTTAAACAAAGTCTTATCGACAGTGCCTATTACAAAAACATGCTCAATCAAAAACTTAGATAGTGTGTCATACCAAGCTCTGGGTGATTGCTTCAACCCATATAGAGCTTTATCCAGTTTGTAGACGTGATCTGGATATGTATGATTAGCGAAGCCAGGAGGTTGTGCAACATACACTTCCTCAGTTAAGATGCCATTAAGAAAGGCACTCTTCACATCCATTTTAAAGACCTTGAAGTCTTTATATGCAGCATATGCAAGAAACATGCGAATGGCTTCTAATCTGGCTACTGGTGCGAAGGTCTCATCAAAATCTATACCTTCTAGTTGTCTAAAGCCCTGGGCTACCAATCTAGCCTTGTTTCTAATTACTACAACATCCTCATTCAAATTATTCCTAAAGACCCATTTAGTTCCTATCACTGAATGATTAGTAGGTCGAGGAAGTAATTGTCATACATTATTTCTCTTAAATTGGCTAAGTTCTTCTTGCATAGCATCTATCCAGCTTGGGTCAGCTAAGGCTTCTTCAATCAGCTTTGGTTCTATATGAGATATGAATGCTGAATTGAAATACTCATGCATAAGATGGCCTCGTGTGCGAACAGGAGAATGAATGTTACCTATGATCTGCTCGGGTGGATGATTTCTATTCCACTGAAGATCAGATCCGATTGGATTAGCTCCCTGTTCTGCTTGGATGCTAGGCTGGATTGCTTCATCTGGATTTCCTGATACCAATTGATGTGTACTTTGTTCCAGATTCGGATCAGATGCCAATTGATGAGATTCGTTGATAGCTTGGGCATCTGAAGCTAGTATGGATACTGATTGATAAACTGTAGGTTTGGCTTGTGTATCCACTTGTACAGTTGTTGTTCCAACACCCGCAGCTGGCACACTAGATGAGATCTGTTCCTGCACCCGATCAACGTTAGTCAAATCAATGACTACTGGGTTACCTGATCTGCTTGTACATTATCGTGTGGTGTGTCCAGTGCTGGTTGCATCTCAGCTTAATATCTTTGTTGTGGCACATCATCACTTGATTCTTCTAAGCTGGTTGATTCCAGACGTGTGCACAAATCATTCAGGCTTGCAGCTGAGTTGGAACGAAAGCTGGTCTCATCGAATACCACGAGAGCTGATTCTTCAATCGTCAGGCTTCGGTTGTTGAACACTCTGTAGGATTTTCTCACAGCTCAGTATCCAAGAAATATACCTGCATCAGATTTATCATCGAAATCTGTTAGGTGCTTCTTGCCGTTATTGTGAATGAAACATCTGCACCCAAAAACTCTGAAGTACGATATATCAGGTTTCTTGCCACTCCAGATCTCATATGGGGTAACGCCATGATTCTTATTTATCATCGATCTGTTTTGATTGTAGCAAGCTGTGTTAACGGCTTCTGCCCAAAATTTTTGAGAAATATCGGAATATGCAATCATAGTTCTAGTAGCTTCTTTTAAAGTTTGATTTCTCCTCTCAGCCAGCCCGTTATGCTGAGGAGTTCTAGCTGCTGAAATCTCATGCTTAATTCCAATGTCTTTCAGATAAGAGGATAGCTTATGATTTAAAAACTCAGTACCTCTATCAGATCTTATCCGGTTGACAGTACAAGATTTGTCATTTTGTAAACGTTTTAAAAGCTTGATCAGCTGGTCAGCGGTCTGATCCTTTGATTTTAAAAACAACACCCATGTAAATTTTGTAAAATCATCAATGAAAACCATGGTGTAATTTGTTCCCCCTAAGCTTGTTACGGGTATAGGACCAAAGAGATCCATATGTAAAAGCTCTAAGCTTCGGGAAGAACGAATACCGCATTTCTTTTTAAAAGTTGAGCGAATATGTTTTCCCAGCTGACATGCTGCACAAATCTTGTCCTTAGAAAAATTTAATTAGGCATACCAGAAACCAATTCAAGCTTACTCAGTTTGACAAGTGTTTTAAAGTTCAGATGATTCATCCTCTGGTGCCACAGCCAGTTATTGGAAGGTTCGGCTGCTAGGAAAATCTGTTCAGATCTCATCTGCTCTGACCAGTTGACCACATAGGTATTCTGTCAGGCCTCGTGCTCACAACAGAGTAAAATCACATAAACACAAGCGGAAGCTACTAAAAGCGGGTAAAATTTTTGTTTTTGGCCTGACGGTTTAAAACAATATAATTTAAAATACGACAATACTCAAAATAGATATCCAAGTTTACAAAACCAACCAAGCAAAGGCTACAACAAACAACAAGGCAGCACAGAAAATGGTATCCCCTGGCTATCAGCCAGCTACAATAAACTAAGCATCACCCGGGACATCCCACCCTCGGTGATACCAGTGCATATAAATAGTATACATAACTGGGACACTCTAACCACCTCCTGGGACACCTCCAGCTGGGTTAAACCCACGACTAGCTGTAAAACCTGGATTCCCTGAAAACAACACAGACAACAAAACAACCAAGCCCCAAAGGGACATGGGGTCAAACCCCAGTACGGAGAACAACTACAAAAAAGCAGTAAACAGCAAGAATAAAATGCAGATGCTATGCATGAGACCAGGGACAACAGCCGAAGGCTACAACCAAGGAAGGGAGCCAAAGAACTCAATGCACAGCTCAACGGAATCTGCAATAGATATGTGTGGCCACGGTGAGTGTAGGACATGTGGGAGCTACCCACTCACCCCTACTCGCCCACCAATACCAGATGCATCAACAGCTCAACCTGCCGTTGCCCAACCTATGAACTGTGGTAGTTAACCACTCGGCGCATAGGGGCTAACAAATCCCAACAGGGAGATGAGAGTGCGGAATCACCGCTCCCCCTCGCATCCTGGTAAGAAAACAGAGCAACAACGACAAAGCAATGGATGCAATAGCTGAAATGAGATGATAATGCGTGTATGCAACAACTAGCATAACTCATATGCAAAACAGCAACCACAACAGCAAACATACACAACCATCTCACGATATCAGCAACTACAATTCACTCAAGCCATAAACCTGCTGATTCACAAGCTCCAAATCCGTACCTTAATTCTGAGCACAATTACCACAACAAGGGACCCAAGAGATCTGGTTGAAACCTTCTAAACACACAACGCACAGATCTCAAAAGCTACATATAAGGTCACGGTAATTCACAGTAACTTACGGTTGGGAGTTATACACTACAACCAGCTATTACTCTACCATTCTACTCAACAGGAAGCTCAATAACAAAGCTCTAAGGTAAGATCTTATCGCTAATTCGAAAGGCTACCTGAATAGCGAACACACGGCCGAAGTAAACAACTTCGCGATCTTACTTCCAGCTAACAACAGCCTCCGAGAATGGTATAGAATTAAAGAGCTTCATGAGAGGAGTCCAGTGCTACCTCAAACGTACTAAACGATGACCGGAAACGACGGGAATTGCCGGAGAAATGCTACGGTGAACAGTGTTCCAGGGTTCAAAGCGAAGAACAACAATAGGGAGAAAATATCGCTAAGTATGGAATCTGTTAATCCAGTCGAAGACCAAGTCTACTCATATATATACACTTCACACCAGCTGACAGCAGCAAGAGCGAGTTCCACCGACAAAACCAGTCGACATTTCTAAGAACCCAACCAACAAGAATTGCTGTTAACACAACCAGCAATCGCAAAATAAACCAACAGCTGAATCCTCAAACAATGCTACGCAAAACGGCGTCGCATCAACTTAACCAAACGACGTCGCATAGGACAGTTAATCCAGTCGAGGACCAAGTCTACTCATATATATACACTTCACACCAGCTGACAGCAGCAAGAGCGAGTTCCACCGACAAAACCAGTCGACATTTGTCAGGCCCCGTGCTAAATACTAACGATTAACACACAATAAGCGCATAAACACGGAAGCTTAAAATTAGGGCTTAAAAATTTTTCGAAATACCATGGGCCTGAACTTCAAATCATAATTCAAAATAACAATAATAAAATACGAGTTGATTCGATTCCCACACAACAAGTATCAATCAAAAATATAAATCCCCGATACATGATAACACGGGGCATCCCCCGGTTCAATACATATCATATATAGACTGGGACTCAAGGACGCGGGGATCGACCAGCTGAACTTCCACTCGGTCCAGCTTGATTACCT